>JACXGM010014751.1:0-21845 GCA_016801145.1 Umbra pygmaea | reverse complement strand
TTAAATACAAAATGGAGTGAGCAGGTGTGGTGAATCATGATAATTGAGTCCGGGTATGGGAACTGTAGTTCTGAGGAAGTATGACTAGGGAAGCTGTAGTCCACAGGAAGTAGAACTGATGTATGGGAATTGTAGTTCTGAGCGGGATGGAATAGGGAAGTGACAGTGTCCAGGGAAGGGGAACTGGGAATCGTTACATTATTACTTTGATCCACATCTCTTATTCACTACACTTTCCCTAAAATAAGCCATCAATTAAAAAATATATATATAATAGTGTGAAAAGTACAGTTGCAATGAAAAGCATATTAGAATGATTTCTGAATGATCATGTGACACCGAAGAATACTTAAATGGAGCAATAATGCAAAAAATTCAGCTTTGATCACAGAAATAAATTATATTTAAAAATATATTCAAATAGAAAAGTTATTTTAAATTGTAAAAATATTTCACCATAATATTGTTTTTGCCGTTGGATAATAAAATAATTACATTCCTCATGATAAAATATAAAGATTTCACAGTGATCTGATTCTGTAATGTGTTTTTACTACTACAACATTACTGTACAACATTTATACATGTGAAGACGAGACGACAGTACAGAATATTATACTGTAAATATATAAATAAGCTATACTAGTAAGCTAATATGTGCATATTAACAGCCTTGAATTAACCATTATTTAATATTATTACCATAACATGATTAAATGTTAATAAAGTAAGCGTAACAGCCATCGCAAATCAAAAAAGAAATATGTTACCTATATGACGAATATCACTCGTCGCTTTGTGTAAGTTCCATTACGAAACAGCGTGGGGGCACACCTGCGCTTATGATTTCCCAATGGTAAAAACAAATTATATGTTGTTGTATTACTTTTTTACAAAGGTCAAACTCAAATGCAGTTACGGGTTTTAGACCAGCAAATGTGTATTTAAAACTGCACCGGCGGCATCACATTACATTTTCATCAACAGGTTACAAACTAGTTTGTTGTAGCTATATGGGTGCTCAGTTTTTCCTTTTGTAAAATACATTTGGCCAAAATCGCAATTTACAAAAGATGAAATGTGTATGCACAGGCTATTTAAGTGTAGGCTGTATATTGGCAATAACTAGATGGCAAATGCTAGACGTCTCTCGTCCCACATGTCTCAGTCAGACATCAAATAAGTAAAATATTGCTTTTATAGACATAGTGTTTAGTACTTATTCAAACATCAATATCTTTGTTTACCTTTGCAAAACTTCGATCAGCTGCCTGCTGATGTGCGGCTGCTGGGGAACTGTAGTGCATTCAGTCAAGATAGAGGGGGCGGAATTATCAGGTTTACTGACAGTTTTAGGAGCAAACAAGATTTACACAAGCTCTTTTTAAGATATTCCATTGGCTAAATATTTGTAAAACAGACAGAAAGACATAAAGGGTGACCAATAGCATTGATTTATTGAAGAAAAAAAAACACCACCACCCAAAAAAAGGGCCCTTCGGACAAAAAGGGCATGTGCTCTGCACAGGTTGAGCCCTACCTGTGCACGTGCCTGCTGCCAGGTGAGGGGAGATCCTAACCAATTAGTGAGCTACTCCATCAGCCTTGTACAAGGTAAAAGCAAAAACCTGCATACACTAGGCCCTCCATGGAAGGGTTTGGAGACCCCTGCTATATAGCCTTCTTAGTTAGGTATGTGTTATCAGTTTTATGCACAACCCCATCACTGTCCAAACAGGGTTGTGACAAAGATGACATATTTGTCCAAGTAACACTAATATAACAAGTTCATATTAGTGTAACAATGTCCCCTGTATTTTGTTTCTGTGTTTTAGTATGTTATCCATTCCAGGGTTTTGGTTTCTCCCTACTGTGTCTTTGTATGTCCTTATAGGGTCCTTCCTGTGTTAGCTGGTTCTGGTTCAGTGTTCCCAGCTGGTTAACGGTAGTCATTAGTTCATTGTTTAATCCCTTCTGTTTTTCCCTATGTTGTCGGTCCTTGTTCCCTTGTCACCACGATGTTCCTGTCCAAGTGGTTTCTGTTTCATGTTTTCACTTCAAATACTTCATTGAAAATATTATAAGTTAAGTTTTGTAGTAGCCATTAGTTCCCTCAGTTCTAGTGTTTGTTGTTTTCAGTAGAATTAGTTCATAGTGTTTTTTGTGTTGTTCCTTTGGATCCATATAAAAGGATATATTTCAGTTTGGAAATAAATTTGTTCTTATAAGAAAATGCATCTGTCCACTGTCTACAATTAAATACTACAACACTGTGACAATTAGCTACAGTGTGCTCCACTTACTACTACAAATGACTGGCAATGCACAAACAATAGTGTAAAAAATATAAACAATGCAGTTATGGAGAAACTCAAAATACTGTACTTTAGTAATGTGTCAATGGAACCAACCAAAATCATTCATTGATTAAATTAAAATGAATTTGCTCCAAATTAAGGATTCACAATTTAAGGTGCCCTTAAACATTAATGTAAATAACATCTACCAAAATTAAACCAGGAATGAAATTCCACATATTTAAGTTCATCTAAATAAACCAAATTGAGCCATTACATCACTACCTGTTCCACTAGGGTATAAAATTATAACGAGCATGCAATATCCCTTTTTCATCCAACAACATGAAGAAAACAAAAGATCTGGCAGTTCAAAAGAGACAGAGAGGACTGGTCAAGATTTTTGGCTGACAATGTTGTTGCCGCTTCCAGAAGGCTGGGACTTGGCCATAGGTGGACTTTCCAACAAGACAATGACCCAAAACATACCTCAAGATCCACACAGAATTAGTTCAGTAACAACAAAATCAATGTTCTGCCATGACCATCTCAGTCGCCGGACCTCAATCCAATCTAAAACCTGTGGGCTGAGTTGAAGAGGACGGTTGATAAAAGCGCAAACCCAAGAATGTGAAGGATCTTGAAAGGATATGCATAGAGGAATGGTCCAAAATCCCTCCAAATGTGTTCCTTAACCTTGTCAAACATTACAATAATTGTATAAGTTTGGTTGGTTCCATTGCAACATTAATGAAGTACAATATGTCTCATATGTTGGTATTGTGAGTTTATCTCTATAATTATATTGTTTATGTTTTTACAGTATTGTTTGTGCATTGCCAGTCATGGGTGCCAGTAATAACGGTTTCTGTCATTCATTTCAATGAACCAATAACTTGTGAATTAGGATTACAGTACAATACACAAAGTAACACACCAGGGAGAGTATACAAAGCCTACTGGCAGGCAGATTGTAGTATTGATCCAAGGATTCCCCACTGGGCTTCGGCCCTAAAGATCTCACTTTAAACACCACAATGCTGAGAGGTTAAAAAGAGCACAGAATCTATTTATTGAACTTGCCTTGGCATTGATGCACTCTAATACAGAGTTTGGGTCAGCAAGGCTGAATTCATTGCTAATTTCAAACCAACTACCAACAGTGGTTTTGTTTACCTAAGTGAAGATGTCCACTTTTAGATTAATTGAGTAAATGCCATGAATTAACGATTCAAATTTAGAGGCACTTTTTCCTGTCCTGGCCAGTAATGAATTTGGCAGCAGGAAATTTGCCTCAGTAGAATTAACAGAATTCAAAAGGTAAAATATGAGCTCATTATTACTGTCCTGTTTCACGTTGTGTTTCCAGAGGCGTAGCGTTAGGACAGGCAAGGCAAGCAAATGCCTGGGGTCCCTAATGCTCTAGGGGGCCCGCGAGGGGAAACCAAATAGAATCTGCAGCATTGACAGCAGCGTTGAAACAATTTTTTTCTTCATGATAGTACAACTTTCCCTGCAGCATCCTCAGAGAGATAAACCCCTGAAGGTCTTAGAGGGCCTCATAGACAGATTTTTACTTATTTTACATTTTACTGATTTTTATGGGTATTGGATTTAAACTAGCAGTATTTCAGTTACTGTCCCAAAGCTGTTTTATACTACGCCCCACCTCCGAACCATGCTTGACCCCATCAGTGGAAGCAGCCATGTGGAATGCAATCCTAACTCAGGGATGGGGGGGAACTGTATCTAGAATGAGAGATGTTTGAGATAACCCTTAGAGGTACAGTAGAGTAGGTTCACCCTAGATTGTACAGTGACTCTGACTCTTCTGAGTGGTGACATTGACAGCTAAGAAACAACCGGAATACTTCTCCCTGATGGGAGGTCATAGTGAAAGCTCCACTCTGCTGTCACGAGTGGTGACATCAATCACACTGGCACTGATGACTGTTGACACCGAGCTGCCAACTTGTGAAGAGGTGTGGAACACAATACAAAATAGTCTCATACATGTAAGTAGAATGAGGATTCCAGGAGAAGGTGCTGCCAGGCCATGATTTGATCTAAACATTAAGATAACAGATTACACAAGTTATGCAGTGCATTAGCTGCCTGACATCATATACAGCTGTGCTCAAATGTTTGCATACCCTGGCAGAAATTGTGGAATGTAAACATATATGACTGTTGTGTATGAATAGTGATCAGATGAACCCATTAATTATCACAGTTGTTTGGCTCCTTTGTGAACCATACTGATAACAGAAATCACCCTAATGGCCCTGATCAAAAGTTTACAAACCTAGCTCTCATTTGGATGCAGTGAGCAGGCTAGATACTGAGCCATGGGGAACAGAAAAGAACTGTCAAAAGACCTGAATAAAAAGGTAATAAAACTGCATGAAGTTGTAAAAGATATAAAAAGATATCCAAAGCCAGTCAGTACTGTTCAAAAACGTATATTACATTATATTGACATAATCACAGCATATCATTTTTTGGTGGAAAAAATACATTTTGGAATAATGCATTGTATGACCCCGACAATCGACTAGTGTGGACATTTTGTGTGTTTTTCTTCTGCATGACAAATCCTTACCCTAACCCTAACCACTCTGAAACCTTGCTGTTAAGCCCATGTAAAATATGATTTTTACTTTCTGTCATTACATCAACAATAAGCCTTTTCCAAACCCTTACCCTAACCTTTACCACTCTGAATGAAACCTTGCTGTTAAGCCCATCTAAAATATATTAACAATACCGTTTACTGAAATGCTACGTCATGATGCTTCCAATTGAAATACATTAGTTTGTAAATGTGCTGAGACATAAAAAAATAAAAAATAAAAAATTGTGTCCATGTGTACAAAAACAGATTAAAATTGTGTGACTATATCACAAAATGCCATGAGACTGCTTTGGTTAGTAACCTCATGTCTAACCTTAACTGGGAATGTTGTAATATAATTATTTTGAATGCTATGGAATATGTGTTCCGGGGCATTCCAGTTCGCAAAAACGGGAACCCCCACCAGCACGAGAACGCCCATTTGTGGCTGCAGTTGGATGATATTGAGAATAGGCAACTATGACAAATGACTGCACACTGTCATTGATGCTAAAGGGGGAAATAAACCATATTGAGAACTGAGAGTATGCAGACTTTTGAACAGGGGTAATTTCAGTGTTTTCTTTGTTGCCATGTTTTGTTTTATGGTTGTGCCATTCTGTTATGACCTACAGTTGAATATGAATCCCATGAGAAATATACACAGTTTTGCCTTCTCTTTGCCTAGTTGTTAATCTATTACCAATTCTCCAGGGGTCTGCAAACGTTTGAGCACAACTGTATTGTAGGTGTCTAAGGAAAACAGTTTGAAGACACCAACTGCCTTGTCTAGCGTCACAGACATACCTTGCCTGAACCAAACGCATTCCTTAAATGTGCATCACAACTTCCTACCAGGTTCTGGGGCAAATCTTAATGTGTTTAAAAGTACATTTTGTGTGGGCAAACAATTCTAAAACACCATCCGTGAGTCATTACAGAATAGTATACATCAAATAGAAAAGGTCAATGTTGTGCTATACCAGCGGTATAACTAAAAGTCAGAATAGCAGGATCTAAAGAGGATATGACTGGGGCTACGCTGAGAGTAAAAATCAATGCACAAACCGTTGACTTGAAATGTGCGTTTCAGTCCCATTTCCCTCCTGGGATTGAGATAGAGTGTATGTGGCGTATTTGGTCTACTGAAGGGTCACTGTGGGACCAAGCACTTTAGACATGGATCATTTGGTGAGGCAGTGATTTTACATTTGATCCAGGCGATTGTTCTGTTCTGTGAGCAGGACTCATTTTATTGAGTGTGGTCCAATACACTTTAAACCATATTTCAATTAGTGTGATCTCGTTTAATTCGCATCTGCCTGCAAATAATGAGATTTCAGACAACAATACCAAACAAAATTACTTTGAAGACTCTGAAAATCACAATGGCTGTAGGCATTACAGATTTCTTAATGACTAATCCTGATTTCAGGCCTTGCATTTGCCTCTGGAGCCTGTCAACATAGCCATCAAAGCATGGGAAATGAAAAAAGAAAGCTTACTATAATAAAGAAGAGTCCGCAGACTTTTAAAAAACAATTGTGGACAGATGCAATGAAGAAATGCAAGAGGAGCTGGAGGAAAGTGAAGAGAATCAAGGTCATCATCATACCATCTGTATAATATGTTCAAATTGGTGTTACGCTTAGACGTGTATGTCTCCCACTGGAAGTGGCTCACTTGCTTTCTTGAACGAATACATGCATTCTGAAGTGTCTAGAAACATATTGTCTGCAAAACTACAAGCAAATCCCTAAAAAATGCATTGGATGAGGTTTCATCATAAAACAAAAACGCTCGGGCAATAAAGGACACCAGCTGTATGTGGTGTATGAAGCACCAGCTCACAGACATGCATATTTATGGAGAAACATTGCAAAAAAGATTTAAAAAAATTATTATAGGACTGCGCGTACACACACACACACACACACACACACACACACACACACACACACAGTACGCAAGATCATCCAGGCATCACCTGCTGGATGTGATGAAACAGCTGCACCATGGCAGAAAGGACCATCTTCAGTGTTCTCAGGCCATCTTCTCTTCAAGCCCACCATGTGTTGGAAAGCCTTTTCAGGTCATCTACTCTCTGGCTAGGCTACCTAAGCCACGTGCCCACTACCATGTGGAAACGTAAAATATACGGGTCCACCAGGTTCTAGATGCGGTTCCATTCCTCTGGAACTGGAACTTTTCGCCAGGTTCTTGCAGGCTGACAGCCTCGTCTGGAAGCTCGTGCTGGTGGCGCGTGTGGGCATACTTATCCCTGGTTCCAGTTGGGTAAAATTGCTGATTGGTCAGGTAAAAACGTAGACCTGATGTCACATTTTATCCACCATAGGGGAATCCAAGAGAGCACCCATGTGGCTTCCCCCCCCCGAGTCCATGGCAAGTAGGGAGTTTTTCTGGACCTGTTTTTAAATTCTATTAATCTGTCCAAAAAACATTGGTGTCTTAGAATAGGTATAAAGACATTCTAAATTGTGACATGAATATACAGATAAGGACTGCAACGTGGAGGGTCAAAGGGAACAGTGTTGGGTTCTGGGTTCTTCGACAACCCACAGTTACTCGTCTGGGGCCCTGCTTGACAAAGCGTGGTGTGAAGCAAGTATGCCTGTTCAAGTGTGCTAGCCGAGCTGTGTACAAACTTTTGAAGAGAAGAGAAATGAATAAATCTTCATTGTCTTGATGCTAATGGAGTGCCTCGTAGGTGATATTCACACTCTGTTGCAATCAATTACACTAAGTCACTTTTGAATTCTCCAATGCTGAAGACCTGGTTCTGATTAATTTAGATAGGCAATGATGAATGAGTTCAGGGGTCTATCCTTCACATGAGTTTGGTTCAGTGACTAGTTTAGAACATAAAATATTGACCGCCTACTCTGCCTGTGGAAAGGGAATTGAAAAAGCAGACCATGCAACAAAATCCTGAAAGAAGCTGACCTTCAAATCCAAATGAAATATTCAAAGACAAGCAGGGAGTTTACGTGATTAGCTAGGCTGCCATTATATTACGATAGCTTTCAGCCATATATTCGAGACCTCTGGAGGAAAAAGACGAGACAAAATTGTAGTGTGCATACTAATTGTAGTGTGTAAACTTGCATGTCTCTCTCGAATAGCTGTTACATTTCACATGACCTCTCGAAAGATCCCACCTGGAGCTTTGTAAATGTAAATGAAATTGTTCAGGAACGTCTCGAGAAAGGTGTATTGTGGGGAAATTCTTCACGTGTAGGTCAATGGGCTGGTTTGGTTTCAAAGCAAAGCGCTTATGCACCCAACTTGAGACGTCTCAAAGGACATTCCATGACACACCCACAAACGCGTAATTGCTGTCTAGCGATATGACAATGTGAATACAACCAAATTATTTTGTATCGTCTCAAGCTTTTCTCGAGAGTTCGAGAATATGTGGCTGAAAGCTATTGTAATGTAAACGCAGACTTAGAGCCAAGCACACTTAACCTCATATTCTGTAAGGGGCAGATTTGTCAATGGTTTGTCATCTGTTATGTTTATGATAGCTCACACTCTTTATCCTGTTACCAAGAGATAGCAGTCAAATAAGAGCATTTTATAATGTAACCAACACGTGTTAAGAGAAATAATCTATCCTGTATCCAAGAATGTCAGAAAATGAAATGCCTTTTTTCTTGTAACCAAGAGTTAGTTGACAAATAAGAAAATGTGTACTGTAACACAGGGATAGGAGGGTTTTTCTTTGATACACAAAATGTAATTTTCCATGTTTGACTGAATAATTGAGTCCCTTCTTGCTCCCTTTTGAAACTGTTTTGGAAATTAAAATTGTTCTGTATGCTTATACTACAACAGATCTTCAAGTCAACTTTAGAGGCAATTGGAGGTGACATTATATTCAAATGTTGAGAAATAAGCCAATTAATCAGAAGAATTTACTTACGATTTAAAAAAATTACTTAGCGAAATTAACATCTGGAGCACCACTAAGTTGTTTGAACGAGAACCTCAAGTTAAAAGTCATTCATTTCATTTAACATTCTGTATTTAAGTGTAATATTTAAACAGTTAAACTATATAACTTAAGTAAAAAGGGTTTATTATTATTCAGGTAAAATCAACTTAAACTTGTAACATTATATACAACATTTGGATATTCCTAGTAAAAGAGGATAGAAAGAAATAAACGACTTTCAAGCAAACTCTTATCTCTGCATTAGAATTATATAACCAAGCAAGCCATTAGGTACACTGACATGAAACCTCCAGGGACACACTGCAGCATTGGATTATTGGATGTAGTGCTGGCTACCGATTTCACTATTAGATTTATGTAGTAATAATATTTATCAGTTTACTTTGATTCAGGACCCTATTTTATCTGAAACGCAAGTAGCAAACGTGAAACGCAAGTAACTTTGTGGGCGGATTTGGGCGCTGTTGCTATTTTAACGGCAGGATAAATTACTTTTGTGCTCGACGCAAATCTAAAATGGGTAGGTCTGAAGTAGCTACATTAGTCATAGGTGTGGTTTGGGTGTAACGTGCAATAAACAATTCAGAGCGTCATCTCACATTCCCTTTAAGAGCAGGCACGCTTGTTCCATGGCGGATTGATAGTATAACGGTTGATTATTTTTTACAAAATGTAAATAATACATTTCACAAAGACATACTTTCCGATGTTTTGGGCTCACTCTCACTGAATCACAGGGTTATGAATGTATGGTGATATTTTTGCAATATAGACTAACATTAGACCTATTTTACTTTGCTTACCTAACTCTTCTGTCAAATTAGCTCTCCTCTCCCATTCTGCTGCTGGAGCATTTGGGTTAAGTGACAATGGCACATGCATTTCAACATAACTTCTCCTTAAGTCCTATAATATTTCCTCATTCATGTCATCAACACATCCATGATTCATGTAAATGTTGTGTAAAACACAACAGCCCACAAAGAATGCCACAGCTTTTTGAGGACTGTACTGTAAAGTGCCGCCTGTCCTATCCAACACCTGAAGAGAATTTTCAGTATGCCGATGTTCGTTCAATTACACTGCGTTTTTATGTGTTTTTGATTAAACAGCATTTCACGCTCTGTTGTTGGCATCATAAATGGTGTCATCAGCCATGTCTTTAACGTGTGGTGATTGTTAGTTTGCAAGATTTTTTTAAACTCAAACGACGTTTGGGGTTGAACTCAAAATTGTAGGTTTTATTGTTCTTGTAACATATAAAAGTGTTAAAGCACACTGGAGCAGGTAAAACAAGTCTTAACAAAAATACATCTAAAAGTGTGTGCAACAACTCCTCATAGAACAACATAACTCCTGTCATAATGTTGAAAAAAAGCACTGAATTAAACTGACAAAAGATTCTTCAAGGGATGACCAACCCACATCTTCACAGAATACCTTTTAATGTCAATCACCAAACACTCTACGTGACTGTCTGTCTCTGAACTCCACTTCTCAATCTATTCTCTTCTTTTGGTAAGTAACCAGCACGCATATCCAAAGCTTGGCTGATTGGATAAATATCCCACAGGTGTGTGACAACCTCATTATCTCCAGGTGTGTGAGCCTGAGGAGGGGAAAATTAGATAAGTAGGCCCTTCTTAGTCTTCACCTGCTGGCCCCATACTGTCTTTCAACAGTGACATTAGTTCCTGTGTCACATTCCTTCCCCTCAGCTCTGAGCTCCCAGCAGGGGCGCAGGCAGTCAAGAGGGCTTCTCGTCTGCCCTCTGTGGACACCTTTGAGTTGTCCTGTAAGTCGTTACATGGAAAGGTGTACTCACCACCCGGGTCAAATATTCTGCTTTCTTTGGGTTAGCGAGTGTCTCCTTCAGCAGCATCACCACCATATTTACTACGTCAGGTTGTGGAGACCAACCCTTCCTTATTTCCCTGGTTCTGCTTAGCTGCTTCTTGAAATGGCAGTCAATTTTTTATCTCTCTAAGATGCTCATCCATCCGTGCCTCCTCCATTTACACCCTCTCCGGTGTCACCTGCATTTCCCGACGCTCCTCACAGGACTGGATGACCACGTGGTTGGACTTGCCGTTCCCCAGGTTGAGTTCCATCTGCAGATTTCGGGTCTGCTTCATCCTCCGGTTGGACGTGCAGCCCTTTTTTGTGTCCAGCTTTATATACTTACTTTCCATGATCCCTTGCTTGTGTCGGACCATGGTCTTTCTCTTCTCCTCTTAATCAAGCTTGATCTGAAGTTCTCAGATCTGTCTTGAGAAACGTACTTTAAAATATCTGAGGTCTTGCTTTAAGTCAGAGATTTGTTGACACTTTAGGATTGTCTTCTCGGCTATGATCTCATTAAAAAATGGTCATACAACTCCTGCAGAAGTCTGTCTGTCTCCTCTGCCAGTTTTATTTCCAACCAATGGTGCTTAATCTGTTCCTTTTCTTACTTATCTGCATCACACTTTTCTTCCTGTTTTTCCAAATTAGGGGAGATGTTAGCCGGTAATTTGGTCTGCTGCCTCTCTGTAGTGGTTTTCACAATCGTATCTAGTAGGACAGCCTCTTGCTTGGAAGCTGATTTAATGGCCAGCTGTGCATGTTTTGGCCTCTAGCTCTTCACAGCGAAGCTTCATCTGGACCTCCAAGAGCCTCCACTGTTCTTTCAGCTGGTATGTACTTTCAATCTGCATCTCCACATCATCAGCAGTTTGTTTTAACACCTTCACCCGATCCAAAGGCGCTTGCCAATACTCCTCAGCCTCTGCGATGTTTGCTTTCCACAGAGGTTACTTATTCTCTACTTGTTTGTTGAAGGTCTTTCAGAATACCCTCTATTTCAGCCATGATGGGTCAATATGTCTGGAACTCAGCCTGCTCTCTGAGACTCCTCTTTCTCCTGGAGCTTTCTCTTGAATTTTTCCTTCACTTATTGGGTCTTCATTTTAAAGTCCTATAAACCTGACAAATCAACATGCTGTTTTTTCTAGCAAAAAAATATGAAGGCAGGGATGTAAAACCATAGCCTAGTCTATATCTCATTTAGCATTTTTTTATTTATATATATATGTGTTCCTTACTATGGTCAATTGCCTTAGCCTCTGTTGTGTGCGCGAACGTTTATGTGTTCGGTATACTGCACTACTGCGGAATTTTCTTGCTTTTCAACCGCGGTAAGAAAAAATCAATACTGCCCCAGCCCTAGTCAGAACGCTCTTTACTATGGGATCAAATAAGGGCCAATAATATTTTGAGGTTGCGAAGTGATGTTTGCATGTGTAAAAAAGTTTTGCGTCTGTGGAAATATTTTGTGAATGTGTAAAAACTTTTTGCATCTATAGAAATATTTTGTGAATGTGTAAAAATGTTTTGCATCTGTAGAAATATTTTGTGAATGTGTAAAACAGTTTTGCATCTGTAGAAATATTTTGTGAATGTGTAAAAAAGTTTTGCATCTGTAGAAATATTTTGTGAATGTGTAAACAAGTTTTGTATCTGTAGAAATATTTTGTGAATGTGTAAAAAAGTTTTGCATCTGTAGAAATATTTTGTGAATGTCTGCAAATATTTTGTGCAACACTGGAGTTACAAAACCCAAGTTACGAGTTGCGAAATTATGACTGTGTCAAAACAAGGCCAAAACGTTATCGAATCAGCTCGTTGCTTATTGATTAGCCAGTCAGAACGCTGCCCACAAGTGTTGCACAAAACATTTGCAGACATTTACAAAATATTTCTACAGATGCAAAACTGTTTTACACATTCACAAAATATTTCTACAGATGCAAAAAAATTTTACACATTCACAAAATATTTCTACAGATGCAAAACTTTTTTACACATTCACAAAATATTTCTACAGATGCAAAACTCTTTTACACATTCACAAAATATTTCCACAGACGCAAAACTTTTTTACACATGCAAACATCACTTCGCAACCTCAAAATATTATTGGCCCTTATTTGATCCCATACTTTTCTAAACTCCAGTTGTCTTAACTTTCCAATTCTTGAAGAGCCTGCCCTAATTCAATATTATGGTTCTCTTTCTCATGAACAGCTACTGATAGATTTTTTTATTTATTTAACCTTTATTTAACCAGGTGAGCACATTGAGAACAACTTCTCATTTAAAACGGCAACCTGGCCAAGATAAAGCAAAAAGGTGCAAGTACAGACATAGTTACACATGAATACAAATACACAAGAATTACACGAATGGTTGAGTAAGGAAGAAAGATAAAAAATACAGTCCAAATTGAAAGAGGTAGATGTAAGTAAATGTACAATTAGTGAAAAGAAATCTGAGATTTAGACGTAGATCAGAATTAGTGTACAGAGTGGCAGGCAAATACAATGTAAAAAAGATTTAACACTAGAATGAATTGTGCAAATGGTAACAGTGCAAATAACAGTTGAATGAATAACAAAAATGAAAATAAAATACTGTTCAGGACAGTATATACAACGGTGGTTATTGGGCAAATGCTAAGGTAATGGATCAGATGGGGAGAGGTAGTGTACATGTGAGGGGGGGGGTCAGCAGGTGCAATGGTTAGACAGAAGCTCTGATAATCGTGATATAAAGAAAGTGAGGGGGACAGTGGTCACGAGTTTCAGAGTCTTCTGTAGCTGTAACGTCCAGCTCTGTGTTAGGCTCTCTATGTTCCCTTGTATGTTCAGTGATGTCTCTTGTGATTATGTCTTGCGTTCTCAGTGTGTTTTCAGTATACATTTATACAGTGGTTTAGTTATGTTCCTTTGAGTTGCTCCCTAATGTATTGTGGTCTGTGGTTCCCCCTGGTGTCCCTTCTGTCTCTCACAGGTGCGGGTGTATGATGTCATCATGTGGGACCGTGTACGTGTTGACTCAGCACAGGTGTTACCTATTGTCTCTGATTTGTATGTGTATTTAGCCCTTGTGTTTCCGCCTTGTCCTTGTTCGTCAATGCATCCTGTTACGTGTCTCGTATTTCTAATTCAGAGTTCCAGTGTCTCCTGTTCGCCCCTCGTGGCAGTATTTTGTTTATCGTAATAAACTATTGTGTATTATTGGACCTTCGCGCCTGTCTCTCACTCATATCTCTAGGAGAACGTGACAGATTGACGAACCGTAATGAAGAGGCAGCGAGGGATCCGCCACAGACCTGAGGAGAGCTTTGCTCTCTCTCTCGGAGGGATGTTTTTGCGGGGGAACGCCGGCTGCATGCGCTCTTTCTCCCCACGACAGGGAGATAGAGCAGCCGACCGAGCCGGTCCGACTCGCCTCCATGTGGGAGATCGACAGCTCTGACGAGAAGTATTTCCCCATGGAGGAGGGAGAGAATGACCGGTTCACGGAGAATATCTCCCTATCTGAGGAGGAGGAAACGGGAGAGGAGGAGGAGATTGAGGCAAGAGCTGTGGAGCTACGGGCACACATGGCCCGGCTGATGGCCTCTGCCTCTGGAGCCCGCTTCCCCACTGTCTCCTGGGAGAACCTGGTGCTCTCCGTGTTCCCTATGCGACACCCCCGGCAGGCTATGGATGAGGGTTATGGCTGGGAAAACGACACTGAGGAGGACGGTGACCTCTGGGACGAGGAGGAGGACAAGTGGGAGATTCCCACCAAGTGGACAAGAAGGGCCATTCGGAGGAGCCCACCATCGCTACCTCCCCAACAGCCCCGGATGGCCTCTCATCCTCCTGGTAGGGTTTCCCACTCTCCCTTAACCCACACCCTTAGTCCTCAGTTTGGCTACCCCTTTAGCTTTCAGGCTAACACCCCCCTTACTAGCTGTCAGGCTAGAACCCCTAGGCTCCCAGTTACTGCCCCTAGGCTCCAAGTTACTGCCCATAGGCTTCCAGTACCTGCCCCTAGGCTCCCAGAAGTTGCCCCTAGGCTCCCAGAAGTTGCCCCTAGGCTCCCAGTATCTGCCCCTAGGCCCCCAGTATCTGCCCCTAGGCCCGCAGTATCTGCCCCTAGGCCCCCAGTATCTGCCACTAGGGCACCAGGTTCTGCCCCTAGGTCCCCCGTAGTTGCCCCCAGGGCAGGAGTAGTTGCCCCCAGGGCAAGAGTAGTTGCCCCCAGGACAGGAGTAGTTGCCCCCAGGTCATTTGTGAAGACCCCTAGCCCTGTGGTTCAGGGTGGTAGTTCCCGTTATAGGGCTCCCCGTCAGACGGTTAGGGTTCCCCACCACAAGATGGCCGACCAACACCAGATGGCCGACCAACACCAGATGGCCGACCAACACAAGATGGCCGACCTTCCCGGGTATAATAGTGAGGAGGAGGAGATGCCAGCCCTCATAAGAGGTTCACCCCTCCAGATGGCTGATGGTCACCCCAAAGAAAATTTGGGGGGGGGCTATGTGGGGTGGGGACAGCCACCCCCTGCAGTCTGCACACTGACACCTCTAGCAGACTGCACACTGCCTCCGGCAGTGGTATGCGCACCGCCAGAGCCTCCGGCAGTAGTCTGCCCACCGCCACGGCCTCCACCGGCAGTCTGCGCGCTGTAGCCGCGGACGTCCGGACCCCCGTCTCAGCCGCCGCTGACGTCCGGACCCTTGTCTCAGCCGCCGCTGAATTCCGGACCCCCGTCTCAGCCGCCGCTGACGTCCGGACCCCTATCTCAGCCGCCGCTGACCTCCGGACCCCCATCGCCGACGCCGCTGACCTCTGGACCCCCTTCGCCGACGCCGCCGACGTCCGGACCACCACCGGACCTCCCAGACACCCTGCTGCCAGGGCTCCCAGACACCCTGCCTGACCTGCCTTTCCCCGGGCTGCCTGAACTGCCTTTCCCCGGGCTGCCTGAACTGCCTGTCCCTATGCCATTCCCTGCCACTGTCCCAGTGCCATTCCCTGCCACTGTCCCAGTGCCATTCCCTGCCACTGTCCCAGTGCCATTCCCTGCCACTGTCCCCATGCCAGTCCCTCCAGACCCAGGGCCCCTCTCTGTCCCTCCAGACCCCAGGCCGCCTTCTGTCCCCCCTGACCCCGGGCCGCCTTCGGTCCCCGCCTTCTGTCTCTCCCGGCTACGGGCCCCTTTTCTTGCCCACTCCGGTGTTGTGGGCGTAGGGAGGGGGTTATGTAACGTCCAGCTCTGTGTTAGGCTGTCTATGTTCCCTTGTATGTTCAGTGATGTCTCTTGTGAGTGTGGCAGAGGTGCAGCCATGGCCAGCTCGGAAACCTGATTGCATAGCAGAGAGTGTGCTGTTAGATTCTAAATGTTTGACAATCTGATTGTTAATCTGGCTTTCAAAAATTTTAGAGAGACAGGGCAAGATGGATATGGGTCTATAACAGTTGGGGTCGAGAGTGTCCCCCCCCTTTGAAAAGAGGGATGATTGCAGCTGTTTTCCAGTCTTTCGGGATCTCTGAGGATACGAGAGAGAGGTTAAACAGGCTAGTAATGGGAGCTGCAATGATTGCTGCAGAGAGCTTTAGGAATGAGGGGTCCATATTATCAAGCCCAGCAGATTTGAAAGGGTCTAGCTTCTGCAGTTCTCTTAGGACATCAACTAATTGAATTTGGGTGAAGGAGAAAGTAGGAAGGCTAGGGCATGGTACTGCAGAGGGTGGGGGACTGTCAACTGGGGTTGGGCCAATGGCCAGGGTGAGGTTAACCCGGTGAAACGCATGGCCAGCCATACCAAAATGCTTATTAAAAAATTAAAACTATGGCAGTTTTGATTGTTGTGATAGTGTTGCCTAGTCATAGAGCAGAAGGCAGCTGGGAGGAGGAGTTCTTATTCTCCATGGTCTTCACCGTGTCCCAGAACTTTTTGGAATTGGTGCTACAGGTTGCAAATTTTTGTTTAAAAAAGCTGACTGGCATTCCTGACTGATTGTGTATATTGGTTTCTTACTTCCCTGAAGAGCTGGATGTCGTAAAGATTTTTTTAGGCTAAAGCGGTGCGCCATAGTGTGTTTTTGTGTTGGGCTAAGATGGTCAGATCTGGAGTAAACCAAGGGCTATATCTACTTTTAGTTCAAAACTTTTTGAGTGGAGCATGTTTGTTTTAGACAGAGAGGAAGGCGTTTTTAAAGAATGTCCAGGCTTCCTCGACTGTTGGGATAAGGTGAATATCCTTCCAGGGTATCCGGGCTAGGTCAGCTAGTAAGGCCTGTTCACTGAAGTGTTTCAGAGAGCGTTTTACTGTGATGAGCGGCGGTAGTTTGACTACAGACCCATTACGAACGCACGCAATGAGGCAGTGATCACTGAGGTCCTGGCTGAAGACAGCAGGGGTGTATTTAGAGGGCATGTTAGTTAAAATAATAGCAATAAGGGTTCCCTTATTTATATTATTTAGGTTGTATCTGGTAGGCTCATTAACAATTTGTGTCAGGTTAAGTGCATTAGGGCTGAACAATGTTGTGTTTTAGCATCGACATTGCGATGTGGCATGTGCGATAGTCACATTGCCGGAACATGGCACCCCATAGCACCCAATGACAGTATAGGTAGCACCACAGTTTACACAAGTATGTTTTGTTGCTGGGATGACATGCACGCTCCGCATGCCTGCACAGTGATTGGTTCGCTGTGATTGGTTGTTGTGCCGCTGCTCACAGCCAACATTCTCTGTCACTGGCAGACCTGTACTAGCGAAAGATGAGCGACAAAGAGGATACGCATTACACAGGAAAAAAAGGATGGTTTCGTACCAAAAACAAGATAAAAATCTTTGGGACTATTTTGGCTACAAAAAATAGGATGACCAAAAACAGGTACTTTGTCAGGAGTGTTATAAAGTTGTGGCAACAAAACAAGGGAAAACCACCCATTTTTCTGATCACTTAAAACGGCCCCACATAGCTCTTTACGAAGAGTACAAAATCTAATCTCTGATGTCAGTCAAAACAAAACACTATTTGCGATGCCTTTGCCAGTCTGACACCTTACCAGAAAGGCTGTCAACGAGAGAAAGAAATAACAATCGCAATAACGTTTCATATCGTAAAGATATGTTGCAATTACACGCCGTTGCATTTGCTTAGGCATGATTATGATGATGACCAACACTGTTTTACTATGGCACGTTGGCTAAAAAAAGTTGACTTAAAAACAAAAGATTGTGAAACTAAATGCTTATAAGTTCTATTATAAAAAATATATTTTTTCAGTTATATTTTTATAAACCAATCGGGGGTTGGTGTAAAGCTGCTGTTTTATAAAATAATGTGTACTGCTTTACTGTTTACAGAGAATGAAGCTTGTTTATTTGTGAAATAATTAGTATCATGGAATGGTAATTATTGACTGTAGCCTACATTGATGGCTTGCAATATCGCAATATATATCGTTGGGAAACCAAATATCGCAATGTAATTTATTTCCAATATCGTGCAGCCCTAAAGTTCATCAAGTTTGGATTGTAAGTTAGCGGGGATATTTAGCATGTCCCAGTTTAAATCACCTAGTAATATGAACTCAGAGGACAAGTATGGGGGAAGTAGTTGACATAGGGTATCTAGAGTGCAGCTGGGGGCTGAAGGGGGTCTGTATCAGGCAGCAATAGTAAAGGACTTATTTTTGAGAGGTTAATTTTTTAAACTAGTAGTTCAAACTGTTTGGGCAGAGACTTCGATAGAATTACTGAGCACTGTAGGGTATCCTTACAGAACATGGCCACTCCCCCTCCTTTGGTGGTTCTATCTTGACGGAAGATATTATAGTTTGGGATGGTTATTTCAGAATTGTTGATAGATTTTTTGAGCCAAGTTTCAGAAATGGCTAGAATGTCGGGGTTAGCTGAGTGTGCTAAAGCACTGAATTTGTCTATTTTAGGAAGTAGGCTCCTTATGTTTACATGCATAAAACCAAGACTTTTACGGTTGTAAAAATCACTATACGGTAATAGCTGAGGGGTTGGGGTAAAGGAAAGGGCTAGTGGACCTGGGTTCGATTCTACATCCCCTGAGGAGCAGAGCAGGTATAGGATGAGCGATCTGGTAATGGCTTTAAAAACTGGTCGTTTAGTGCAATTGGGGAGGTGAAAGAGTGGAGAGTATTTTGGAGCATAGTAAAATATATTTAGGGCATTGAGAGCAGACAGAGAAATTGTAGCAGAGGATCTCGGGGGAGGAACCATGAGAATTTCTGGGGAATGGTGGATCTCTACATTGAGAAAAAGCTATAAAGGTTAACAGAAGCAGCAGAAAAGGCGCCATAATGACAAAAGACGATATAAATATAAAAACAAGAATGTATGCAATAAGCAGTTACGGGTAGAAGCATGAATTTGAGTTAATTAGTGAGTGAATTGCGTATGCGCGCATAGTGTGAGAGATCCAAACAGAGGCCTAGCAGATAGCTAGCTAGCAGCGGTGCCATGCTATGAATGAAGACCTTAGCAATGAGCGAGTGGTCCATTGATCGAAGTGGGACCAGAATCGGGTGTTCGAGAGAGTTATATAATGTATTCCAGAGAGTTGGTTGAAGAAATCAGGGCATGGGTCCATTTTGTAGAGACTGGGCAGGAATGCTTTGCAAATCAAGTGTCGACGCCAAATGCTAGCGGCCCAGGGAGTGGTAAATTAGGGCACCGGCGAATGGACAGCCACGGTGGTTGGAGACGGGCTGCGTCGGACGGGCACAACTCCAGGGCATCAGTGTTGGAATTCCTTAGATGAATTTGTGTCGTCAGACAGCCGAGAGGTAGGTCGATCTCAGTTCTGTGTTGATTGAAGATGGTTTGTATTGTTGGTATTGGCTCACCTTAATATGTAGCTTAGCCGATGTAGGCTAGCCAGCAGCAGCTAGTTAGCTGTAATGGTCTGGTAGGTGGGATGAGAATATGAGAGTATGATCCATATCGTAGATGTTATCCGGCAATACATGTTGTGCTTAACAGATTAGCCTACAACCCCACAACACAATACATATATGTATCATTGAATATAATGCTATTTCAGACTGTATGTACGCTGCGGTGGAAACATATTTAGGAAATGTGCTACGAGGCTCTCTATGTAGGTGTAGTTGTAACCCAGGTAACAAAATAATTGGAGACTACAACCCGTACTTGTTACCAAAGGAATAATTATTTATTTTCCAGGTATGATAGCTATATACTATCTGAGTCCAATAAAAGTTATATTGAACTAAAGCTTCCTTTGTTTGATTTTCTGGGATCAATTATATCAATTACAAAAAAAATTCAAAGCAAACTTACAAAATGTACACTAAGCCTAAACATTATTTATTTACAAATGGTGGTGAATGTCCATGCTCTACAAAATGTTTCTTTATGGACTTTGTTGTCCCAAAATAAAATTAAAAATGAAATGGGGAGGCCTACCAAAAAATAATTAGTTTGCGCTCTTGGTATAAAAGAAATTGAGAGATTTAAAAATATATATATATTTAAACACGGATTAAAAAAAGAAATTACTTGTACTCCAAATGGTAATGGTCAAATCTCTGTCGGCAAAGGAGTAAAGATTGGTAGCAACCAGCCATCATGCAGCATACGCTCCAAGACACCTAAATGAAGAGGCGTTAAAGCATGAGGGGGAGAGTGCAACAAGCTAGCTTTCTGCTACAGATATTCACATGAACCTCCACCAACTCAGTCTCAACCACGTGTGACACCTAATTGGCATTTTCCTTTCTTACCACCAAAATACAATAAAGAATCCACTGAACATATCATTACTGTATTAGACATCATGCATTATATTACATACAGTACCTTTACATACAACAGTCCAATATAGAACTATCAAAGAACATGAAACAATTACTTTTATCACCCATATATATCAGTTGATTTTCTTTTTAAACATTTAAGTGCATCAAATTCAATACAATCTCACAATACTCTCAAATTACTAAATAGCTGCCACATAATTGCTCACCTAAATGAAGAGGCGTTATAGCATGAGGGGGAGAGTGCAACCGCTAGCTTTCTGCTACAGATATTCACATGAACTTCCACCAACTCGGTCTCAACCAGGTGTGACACCTAATTGGCAATTTACTGAGACCCAGCATGCAAGTCTTAAAGTGTATAGCTGTCCTAACTCATAATGCATATATGAGGTAACTATCCTGTCTTAAAGCAACATACACTAATTATTGTAAATTGTGTGAAAGTAGGGCTGGGCGATAATTTGATATTTATCATTATCGAGTTTTTGAAAATAATATTGAGAAGAATATCCAATATCGACATATCGCCATAACAGCTGGTTTTGTTCTGAAACAAAGAAACATCTAAGATATCTGTAATATTTGTTACAAATGTCAATAGTTTATGTCTACTTCCCTAATTAGCTAAAATGAGAGAAACATGTTTGTGAAAGCGAATTCAGTAGTCCCATGTTTGTGTTCAGTTCACATTTGCACTAACCATTGCAAACGTGTTGTGTAAGATTAGAATGTCTGTTTTAAGTACTTTCTCCAAACAGGGATGACCTAATATAATATTCTGTTAAGGTATTTGATT
This sequence comes from Umbra pygmaea, assembly GCA_016801145.1. Taxonomy (NCBI): domain Eukaryota; kingdom Metazoa; phylum Chordata; class Actinopteri; order Esociformes; family Umbridae; genus Umbra; species Umbra pygmaea. The sequence continues at coordinate 510 of JACXGM010014751.1, read as the reverse complement.
GTTTTATTATAATCGGTAGAAGTATTGCAAACTATTGACATTTGTCTTTCCTTCCTGAAGGTGGCTTTCAGAGGCTTGTTTGCGGGGCATTCCTCATGCCGTTTTCTACAGATACAGTATGCAGCGACTAGCCTAATAACTTGCATCCTTCGTTCGTTCCTGTACTTAAATGTGCGCATTTCCTTGAGGATTGTAATATATTTTTTTACAAATATTAGGCTACATGAAAACAGCAATGAGAACACCGATTTCGAATTTTGCCATTTCAACTATACTGGAGAATTGCTTTGAGGAAAATGGAGTTGTGATTCTACAGTTTTTTTCAATAATATGCATGTGTGGCTCCGTGCATTTTAGGCTGTGATTCTTTCTGTGTGCAACAAATCACCTCATATTGCAGGGAAGCATTATCCCATTTAAATGCGATCACAGCAAAGAAAAATGCAACGTTAAGTATATGATTATTAATGAAACGGCAAGCTAGTCTGTACAGTTTATTAGAAGTACAAT
>JACXGM010014750.1:11206-21947 GCA_016801145.1 Umbra pygmaea | reverse complement strand
GAGGGGACCTACCGGGAGGTTGAGGCTCCTGAATCCTACTTAGGAGGAGGTCCCAAGCCCACCGGACCTTGTTCCGGTAGGCGCCTCCAGCCTCCTCGGTGAGTACAATGTCCTCGTCGATCCACTCCTCCTCCATGCGGAAATCCTCCTCGTCGGAACTGTCGACGTCCCACATGGAGGAGAGTCGAACCGGCTCGGTTGCCTGTTCCCTCGTCACTTCGTGGGGCGAGGGGCAGTCCGCCACCAGCACCCCCCGAAAACTTTCCTCGGGAGGAAGGGCATGCTTCTCCTCGGGTCCAACGCTAATCCTTCGCTGTCTCATGTTAAGGTCTGTCAATCTGTCACGTTCCAGACTTAGAGACAGGCGCGAAGGTTCAATAATCCAAAATACTTTATTTAACACTGAAAAGAATACTGCCGCGTGGGGCTTTACAAATAAATATATAAGGCACAAACAGGAACGCGTACAGGGAAACATTGACAGACAAGAGACAAGGGGAGAACACCATGACTAAATACAAACACATACTAATGACTACTTCAAACCACCCGTGACTACCAATGACCCAACTAATAATCTAAATGAACCTATGACAAAACTAGACACAAGAGGGCAGCATACTCATACAAACAGAGGGAACACAGAGACTAAACATGGAAACCTCACCTCAAATGTGACAGTTATAAAGTTTCTAAATAAGATTCCATCACATTTATTTAGTAATTACACTCTTAAATTATGATTTAGTGCATTGTCCCTATAGCCCACAATATTTTTTTTTAAACATGTAATTCTTCCTCATTTTCTATTACAGGAATGTTTGTCATTAAAATGAATGCTACAGATCAGGACGAAGCCAACACACTAAACTCTATGATTAAGTACAGCATAGAGGATACGAGTAATTCAGCTGGCATGTTCTACATCCACCAGCAAACTGGAGAGATCCGGGTTCAAAAGACTACTCTGGACCGAGAGGTGAGGGAGATCTAAAGTGAGTAATGTTAAGCTGTGTGCCCTGTTGGCTGGACATTGAAACTTTCAGAGGTCATTATTTTGGGTTTGTCCTCAATGCCTCATACATTGTGACACTTGTTCATTGGCCCTCAATGCATACACATCGCCAGACGCATTAGTAACAGCTTGTCTACCAGTCCCTGCTAGGCAAATAACAGATTTACCTTAGCTCCCTTGTCACTATCTGTCACTATCTCATTACCTATCCAACAACTGTGCTCAACACTTCATTTCATTCCAGCTCTCTGTAGCCAATGTCTGGAATGAAATGAACTCCAAAAGAGTCTAACAATGGACAATCCCATCATTACACCTCTAAAGAACAACTTTATGAACTGCACTCTGATCAATGTACTTGCTAAGCACCTTATCTGATGTGTACAATATACTGTACACACCTCATATGATGAACTCCCATCTATGCACCATATCTGTTTATCCACAATATATGAAACATCACATACAAGTACATTTTATTGCCTCAATCAATCATTCAATCAAAATGTATTTATTAAAGCCCTTTTTACATCAGCAGTTGTCACAAAGTGCTTTTACAGACACCCAGCCTAGAACCCAAAAGAGCAAGCAACAATGCATGAAGGACATTGGCTAGGAAAAACGCCATAGTAATTTGCTTCCCAGGAAGAAACCTAGAGAGGCCCCAGACTCAGTGGGGTGGCCGTTACTCTTCCAGCTGTGCCTGGTGTAAAGTTTAAGAATGCATGTCCAATTAAGGCAAAGGTGGTTATCAGTACATATAAAAGTCTTGTGAGTAGTGCTGGGACCTGATCCACCAGGTATACAGGAACAAGGACAGCCAGGTGGGATGTGAGCAGTAACACTGGCTTCGGACAAGATCGTCATCAATCTGCGTTGCGGTCCAAGGACTCATACAATGACTCGGTCATCCTAGGTCATTGTCTTAGGGTTCAACCGGACAACAGAGAGATTAGATGGGGCACTCACATAAATCAGCGGTACCTCAGCATAGAATGCAGATTGATAATAGTCCTCCAGCTAACGAATGAAGCCTATACTATAGCCCCATTTCAAAGGGTTATAGAGGCATAATCTCTGCCAGCCCTAAGGTGTGCACTATAAAAGAAAAGCTGTGATAAAACAGTGAAAGGTACTGGTAATTTGCTGCCAGTACTTTTTCTATGATTTTACGGACAATTCCTTCAAGACAATAACAGAAAATACCTTGTGAACACAGTAAAAGTCTGTTAACACACAGATCTGATATTACTATTAACGGACATCTACTGTGTTCATAAAGTTTTTTCTGTTATTGTCTTGAAGGAAATGTCTGTAGAATAATAGAAAAAGTACTGGCAGCAAATTAACTATACTTTTTACTGTTTTTTCACATATTTTTTTTACAGTGCAGGCCCAGTCTTATCTCACTTGCCTGACAGCCCTAATGCATGTTTAAAGAGATGAGTCTTTAGTAATTGCTTAAAAATCCAGACAGAGTCTGTGCTTCTAACATGTATGGGTATGTCATTCTACATTAATGGGGCTCTATAAGAGAATAAAAGAGAGTAAACAGCTGTTTATTTTATAATTATAGGTACAATAAGGAGGCCTGTGTCTTTTGACCGTAGTTTACATGTACAGTGGGTATGTACGGCAGGACCAATTCAGTGAGATAACCAGGTGCAAGTACATGTAATGCTTTGTAGGTTAATAAAAAGACATTCATATTTTCTCTTGTCTTTACTGGCAGCCAGTTTAGAGAGGCTAGCACTGGGATGATGTGATCAAAACTTTTTGTTCTAGTTTGAATTGTAGCAGCTCTGTTCTGCACTAATTTAAGTTTGTTTAGTGACTGGAGATGTGGATTGATACATGTGTATTAGTTTCTCTGCATCATTATTTGATAGAAAGTTTCTGGTTTTACCAGTGTTCCGGAGATGAAAAAAGTCTGTCTTGAAATATGTTTTATATGTTCAACAAAAGAGAGATCGGAGTCCACCTGTTTTTTATGTATACATGTAGGTGTAATCTATTGGCTTGGACACCTCATTTGCACCCATTGTATATAGCCTCCTTAAAGTATTGTAAGTATTCTGTGTGTAACTTTGTGTTTTCATTGCACATTTCATGGCCAGGTTGCCGCTGCAAAAGAAAATCATTGCTCAATTGGAACAAAAAACTGAAAAAATATATAAATATTTATTTGATTTAGTAACTGTAATCTCCACTGTATTTCCCGGTTGTCTAGACAAAGGACACATACACCCTCACCATATTAGGATCAGACATGAATGGACAGAGAGGTGGAAACACAGGCACAGGACAAGTTGTGATTAAAATCCAGGACATCAATGATAACATCCCCACCTTGGAAAAGGAATATGTAAGAACACTCTTACTACAAATTAGCATGACAGTATTGTTACTATAGTAAAGTATGAATAACCCATCACTCAGCATGATGCTGTTATTGTTTTATGTTTTAATGTAATTATAGTAGAGTATTAGTGACCTTAACTCAACGTAGTTAGTTAAGCCAACACATGAGTGTAAGGAGTTAATCACAGATGTTGATATAATAGCTAATGTGTTGGGATGACATTTGCTGGATGTCTTGATCGTAAATGATGATCCGGTGGTGTATGAACGCTATGATGTGTGAATGTGTTTTTGAAGTATGAGGGGAGTGTGGAGGAGAACATGGTCAATGTGGAGGTGATGAGGATCAAAGCCATTGATCTAGACCAGGCGTTCTCTGACAACTGGCTGGCTGTGTACACCATAGTGACAGGCAATGAGGCTGGCTACTTCAGCATCACTACCGACTCCAAGACCAACGAGGGAATTATAGTGACTAAAAAGGTATGGGATGCTATGGGTATTGACTCAGACTTGAATCAAAATACTGTGATACATTTTCTGCTTCAGCCTGTCTTGTAGCTATAGTGCAGCTCTTCTCTCATTTAGAGGAGACAGATACTTGATATTTGTGAAATAAAATGAACATTCTAATTTGAAGGCCTCGTTTCTATCTTATGACTATTCTAGTGTTTACTCTAGTTGTCTGATTTATCTACAGGCACTGGACTACGAGGAACTGAAAGAGCTCAACCTTGTCATCAGTGTTTCCAACAAAGCAGCATACTACTTTGGGTCTTCATCTACCAGTGGGTCCACAGGAGGAGGCATTGTCCCAGGGGTTGGTAAGACTTACCCTATCAAGATCAACGTAATGAACCAGAAGGAGGGGCCCAAATTCCAGCCAATGGTCAAGGTGGTAACAATTTCAGAAGCCACCATTAACAACGTCATCACCACCTACAGTGCCATCGACTGTGACACACTAAAGACTTCTACCAATGTTAGGTGAGTACCTAGAGGATTTCATTTTGTTTTTATTCGAGTGAAGATTATGTAATATTATGTTAATCTTTATCTTCCAAAAGGATCATTTGCTTCATGCTAATTGTGTGTTGTTGTCTAATATTTGTGTGTACATTTTTCAGGTATGCAAAATGGAAAGATATAGATCAATGGCTGATCATTGATGAAAAGACTGCAGAAATCAGGCTAAAGAAACAGCCTGATCGGGAGAGCAAGTACCTGGTCAATGGAACATACTACGCTGAGATAATAGCTATCACCACTGGCAAGTAAACACATTAACGGTACATACAGAAAGGAGGCAGCATAAGCAAAAATGTTGTAAAGTGCATAGAAATACCCTTAATATCCTCTTAGATCTTCCTACAAATTAGCCTGAATTGGGGTCCGCATGGTGTAGTGGGACAAACTTGCACTGCAGGACAAACTTCGTAATGATAGTGAGTGGTTTGAGCCTAACTATGGCTTCTCTTCAGTGGTTTCAGTGATTTTTGCACCTACACTAATTCCTTTATTTTTGTAGTAAAATACACATGATTTCCTCCGAATCAACATATGGAATTATCAAATGTAAACCTGTTAGTATGTCACATAAAAATACACTTCTGCACAAGGGATTCGCATTCAAGTCAAAGGATGACGTCCTACTTTCATTCTTACATTTTCCTGGCATCTATTGTTCATGAGACTGTTCTGTGATTCACAATTTGGGCCCTAAGTTGGGAACCAACTCATGTTCATTTTTGAAACAGTGTTTTTATTGTTGAGGAATTAATGATGGTCACTGTAAGATAATTGATTTGGCAGAAGTGAATAAGTCAAATCTGTATGTAATTATGTATTTTCGTTGGTGTCCAGATCATACATTTAAAACAGCCACAGGGACAGTTGCCATCCAGGTGGAGGACTTTAACGACCACTGTCCCACACTAACAGCTACGAGTACAACCATGTGTCTGGGGGAAACTGCTGTGTACGTTAATGCTGTGGACAGTGACAGCTTTCCAAACGGAGCTCCCTTCACATTCAAATTGACTCAGGAAAGCAGCCAACAGAAGTGGAACGTGGAGCACGTCAATGGTAACAGGCCAAGGTCAACACTTTAAAGGGGAACACCGACAAAATTCTATAATTTGTCTTTGTTCCTAAATGGTTTGAAGTACTCATTTAACATTCTGGTTCATCATTCATCGCTCTCACTCAGGGAGAACAGGGTAAAGCTAGCGCGGGTGCTATGTTAATTGGAGGGTTTGTGCAGATTAATGTTATTTGTTTGTGCAGATTATTGTTATCACTAATACACACTATTACACACTATTACAATACCAATACACACTATTACAATATATTACACACTATTACAATACTAATACACAATATTACAACACTAGTACACACAATTACAATACTAATACACACTATTACCCACTATTACAATACTACTACACACTATTACAATACTACTACACACTATTACAATACTACTACACACTGTTACAATACCAATATACACTATTACAATACCAACACACACTATTACAATACTAATACACACTATTACAACACTAATACACACTATTACAATAATAATACACAGTATTACACACTATTACAACACTTTTCCACACTATTGCAATACTATTACACACTGTTACACACTATTACAATACTACTACACACTATTACAATACTAATGCACACTATTAAAATACTAATACACACTAATACAACACTAATACACAATATTACACACTATTGGTTAATATTTTGTATTTCTATTTACAATGCATTTGTCTTTTCCTCTCTGTTTACTTTAGCCACCACTGCCATTTTAAGAGACAACGCCCATCTGTGGCCAGGCTCTTACAAGGTTGTCATGGAGATTACAGACCAGCAAGGGAAGGCCTGTGCTGATGTCCAGACTCTAAATGTAGTTGTGTGCACCTGTCAAAGGGACAATAAGTCATGTCTCGCCCGGGAAACCGACACCAAAGTCACGTTAGGTACATCTGCCATCATGCTGCTCCTCTTGGGACTCTTGCTGCTGCTGCGTGAGTAGGACCTTTATAATCTCCTCATGTTTCTCCTTGTGCTCCTCATATTGCTGCGTGAGTAGGACCTTTATAATCTCCTCATGTTTCTCCTTGTGCTCCTCATACTGCTGCGTGAGTAGGCCTTCTGTTATACCGTAAAAGTATTGGCTTAGTCAGACTGGCTTAGTCAGCCTAAGTGATAAGGATCTAGGAGTTGTTGACTGGATCCTAATGCTGACTAACTAACCGGGTTTCAGCATGATTTGAGTCAAGTCATTGACGGTCTGTTGGTCGTGTACAAAAACAACAGGATTTTATCATGAGTTTTTTAGGCCTCTCATCTATCAACATGCCTTGTCTTTCGTAATGTATTTTTGAGTGTAAATGTGGTATGTTGGTTCACAGTGGTGCCCTTATTGTTGCTGTTCTGTCTGTGTGGAGCGGTAGCAGGCCTGGTAGACTATAATGCCATCCCCTTAGAAAGTAACGGTGGCCTTATCACATATCACACTGAAGGACAAGGAGAAGACAAGGTATTTTATGACACATTACAGGTCTCCAAATATATAATCATGAATAAATCTTTTTTTATTGTTTGAAATAGTACATGTTATGGTCGATTGCCTTATGCTAACATATTGCTTAAGATGACATGAGTTGATCTGAAATTCCCTATTATTATTTGCCCATGCATTCGTCATAACAGGAAGTGCCTCTAATCAAAGTTCCAGTCGAGATGGGCTATGGGAAAATGGTAACCTACACGAATTGGAAAGGAAATCAAACTGGACAAGAAACTGAACAAAATGGAGGCAAATTCATGTCACTTTTAGATTACAGGAGGGAGTACACCCATGACAGATACAGGGAAGACCTGGACAACGTCTTCTGTAGTGCAACTAAAAAAAATTATTATAAAACACAAATTTCCTCCAGATATGGAGCAGGTGCCTTTGATGATATCATTCTCTCTGAGGGATTCCTAAAAAATTACTACTCTACAGTAAGTATTTTACCACCAGAATATACAGTCACATGCAAAAGTTTTTGGCACCCCGACAATTTCCGTGATTTTCATTTATAAATAATTGGGTGTTTGGATCAGCAATTTCATTTTGATCTATCAAATAACTGAAGGACACAGTAATATTTTAGTAGTGAAATTAGGTTTATTGGAGGAACAGAAAATGTGCAATATGCATGAAAATGAAATTTGGGCACCCCAACAGAAAAATCACATTATTATTTAGTTGAGCCTCCTTTAGCAGAAATAAAGAGCCTCTAGATGCTTCCTATAGCCCGTAATGAGTGTCTGGATTCTTGATGAAGGTATTTTGGACTATTTCTCCTTGCAAAATATCTCCAGTTCAGTTAGGTTTGATGGTTGCCGAGCATGGACAGCCCGCTTCAAATCACCCCACAGATTTCCAATGATATTCAGGTCTGGGGACTGGGATGGCCATTCCAGAACATTGTACTTGTCCCTCTGCATAAATGCCAGAGTAGATTTTGAGCAGTGTTTTGGGTCGTTGTCTTATTGAAATATCCAGCCCCTGCGTAACTTTAACTTTGTGGCTGATTCCTCTATATTATTCTCAAGTTTCTGCTGATATTGAGTGGAATCCATGCGACCCTCAACTTTACCAAGATTCCCAATACCGGCACAGGCCACACAGCCCCACAGCACGATGGAACCTCCACCAAATTTTACTGTGGGTAGCAAGTGTTTGTCTTGGAACACTGTTTTTTTTTGCCGCCAACACAGCACCTTCTTCCAAAATGAAGCTGGCTTGTTCAAATGTGCGTTTGCATACCTCAAGCGAATGTTTGTTGCGTGTGTGCAGAAAAGGCTTCTTCCGCATCAATCTCCCATACCGCTTCTCCTTGTGCAAAGTGCACTGAATTGTTGAAAGATGCACAGTGACACCATCTGCAGCAAAATTATGTTGTAGGTATTTGGAGGTGGTCTGTGGGCTGTTTTTGACTGTTCTCACCATCCTTTGCCTTTGCCTCTCTGATATTTTACTTGGCCTGCCACTTTTGGCCTTAAACTTACAATATGTATTTTTTGGCCGCCAGGGGGCTCTCAATCAAAACAATAGCAAAAGATGTACTTGGATGATGTCGGGAAGTAGCGTGGGATCATGGGTTTTGTTATTGTCGTCAATGACAACCTTCCAATCTAGCGTCTCCGACAGAAAAAAGGTTCACTGACAAAGTAATGTATTGTTAACAATATTATAACTTCATTCACGTTATGTTTGGCGGTTCCCTTGAACTTAGAGCAACCAGCGCAGTCAAAGGTTAAATGACGCCATTGACGGAAGACAAAATGAAACGTCCTGTGTCTTCGAATTATATTAAAAATTTCATTTTGTTACTACACCTTTTGTTATTGTTTTGGAAAACTACATATTGTACCTTTAACAAGAACTGTGCCTGTGGTCTTCCATTTCCTCACTCTGTTCCTCACAGTGGACTCTGACAGCTTAAATCTCTGCGATAGCTTTTTGTAGCCTTCCGCTAAACCATAATTAGAGTTTTTTTTTAGGCCCCCAACTCTTCAGAGGAGAGTCAAAGACAAACAACATCTTGCAATTGGTCACCTTAAATACCTTTTCTCATGACTAGATGCACCTGTCTATGAATTTCAAGGCTTAATGAGCTCACCAAACAAATTGTGTGTTCCAATTAATCAGTGCTAGATAGTTACAGGTATTTAAATCAACAAAATGACAAGGGTGCCCAAATGTATCCACCTGTCTAATTTCATTTTGATGCATATTGCATATTTTCTGTTAATCCAATGAACTTCATTTCATTATCAAAATACTACTGTGTCCTTCAGTTATTTGATAGATCTTTTGCATACGACTGTAAACGGTTTACTTGAATTGAATTTTATTACTACTTTGTCATTGTACATACTTTGATTTGATAAGGGTCTTAATATATTGTAACTTTCTATATCATACGATATTTGTAGAACGCCAGAAGAACTGTGCAGAAAGACCACAAAAAAGATTCCCTGCTGGTCTTTGATTACGAAGGTCAGGGGTCACCTGTGGGGTCGATGGGCTGCTGCAGCCTCCTGGGGGCCAATGATGACCTGGAATTCCTCAATGACCTGGGGCCCAAGTTTAAAACCCTGGCTGAAATCTGCAAGGGATCCACATTTATGAAATCTAAGACTGTCAATATACCTGTTCACCCCCCTAGTTCAAGGCCAACCACCTCTACTCATACTGACTTCAGCAGAGATACCGCCCACACTGTTAACACACACAACTCCTCCACCACCTCTACCCACGTCCAGGAAAGTCTGGTCACTCCTGGATCAGTCAACATCTCCAAGGTTCACGTCCAGGGTAACGTGTCTATCCCCAGCCAGACACTTCTCATCCAGCCACCCAACATGTACTACACTGCTGCACCAATGTATGTAGTGGAGCCCCATCCCCAGTTGGTGCTGGTGGATCAGAGAGGTAGAGGAGGTTTTGTCCAACCTGTGGTAGGCCATATGGGGGTAGGGATGGGTCAGGGGATGGGTCAGAGCAGTGGTCTTCATGGTTCTCAGTGCATGTTTCGAGTGGAGAGGCAGGTAGAAGTGGATGGTGCTGGGGAAAACTTGGTCACCCTGCAGAGTAACCAGGGGTCCTTCTCCACATCCTCTACAGCCTATGAGTCTGAGGTCAGAGGAAAAAGTGTGAGGGGTCAGAGTGTTCCTTATTTATTGAGTTCCAGCTCCCACTGTAGCTTGGTGGGATCCAGCAAGGCTGAGAATTCTGTGTCACAACCACACCCATAGCTGCACCCCATCGCTCCACTGTGGTGCAAGAGAAGAATCTCTGTCACAAAGAAATACACTGAGACCAGCACTATGGCGTAAAAAAACAACCTCAAATTGCTTGTATACTGTACAGCCAGTATAGTATAAGTCAGTGTGGGTTTAAAAAAGTTTTCTTTTTTAGTCAATGAAACAAAAATCAAGGGAGAGGACAAAGTGAGGCAGAAGGATTGGTGCTATCTACTGGTCTGAACTATTTTCTGATCTCAAGAGAAAGTGCTATTATATATACATTTCAATAATACCAGTTTGTTATGAACTGTCAGGATTTAAAATATGGCTTAGCCCTTCAAGGTCTAAAAGGCTTTAGGTCCGCCTGGCATATAGTTGACTTTTTAGCCTCTAGAAAGGTCATACTTTGACCTACAGTGAAGTGCCTTATGGTCCTGGACTCAGCAGACCCATGGCTACAACATGGATGAATGAAATCCAACATCCTGGGTCATTGAATTTGATGTTTTATTAAATATTTCTCCCAAA
>JACXGM010014750.1:0-11106 GCA_016801145.1 Umbra pygmaea | reverse complement strand
ATTAGTCAAAAAGAAAGACCATCGTCGGCTTTGAGGCGCGATATCTCCGGCTGTGAGTAACACACAGAGATGTGCCACCACTCATTATTTGCGTCTAATTCTCCCCTTTCCAACGGTACCAAGCTTTAGTTGATAGCATGTACGGTTCGTGAGATAATCGCGTTTGACGCTCTAGAGCGTCAATCGACTTTACAGGGTTAGGCAGGAGTCAGGATTACAAAAATTTAAAGAAGTTTATTTAAACAAAAACTATCCCGTAGGGGAATCACTTGATACAGAAAGTAAACAATACCTTAGGAAAATCACTTGGTAACAAAAAGTAAACAATCCCGTTAGAGACTAAAGAATGTTGAATATAATTGGGAAATGCCTAACTTATAAATTCATAGAGAACAATAAAACGGAATAAGACACTAACAGTGTCTAACACTAACTCTTCTAGAAAACAAGGCACAGTAAACTAAACATAATATGCTGTCAGGGAACACAGAGAATTTCCCACAGATGTCCTAACTGGACACAGGACTTGGACTCGGAGGAACAAACACCATGACGAAAACCAATGACCAGCACAGAACCACGAACAGAGGAGAACATAAATAGGGTACTGATAACTAAAAAGGTGCAGCTGTGATGATCATGAACTAAGGATTGGCTAACTAAACACATGTGATCAAAAATAGCGGGAACAAAACAAAATACAGGAAGAACCTTTTAAGAACAGCACAAAAACCAGGCCTGGATAACCAAAACATGTACTTGGGGAAAAACTGTAGACAGAGAGGAACATGGGGAAACGTTACACTGTACACTGTTTTTATACTGGTTTATAATGTATTTCCTTTATACTAGAGTCAAGATTGTATTACCAGCTGGCAATTAATCCTGAATTAGAAATATGTACAGTACATTAAGAAATGTATGTTTGAGATGGAGATACTTTATTAAAGATGAAGTTGAACATAAATTTATTACAGATGGAGTAAAACTAATGTCATTTAAAAAACATCTAACAATATCTTGGGTTAGGTTTTCCTGGGAAGATACATTATTGATCTTATAGCTTTGCTAAACAATGTTTCAAATGCAATAGTTGCACAAAGTAAATAAAAAATATGTTATACCAGAGGAGTGCAAACCATTTATTTTTTACATTTTATGCTTAGGATTGCTGATTTTGTTGTTGTGACTTTGATGCTTTAATAACTGAAAGACTATGGAATTAATTAATTTATCTCACAGTAATCCATTTGTAGATGCCAAGATAATATGTGGATCAACTGTATGATGCAAAATAAATATGGACATAATTTAGGACCTCTGGAGTTGACTGACTGCTAGTGATACTACTGATATTTTTGCCAGTGCTGAGCTGTCTGCAAGCATTCATGTCTAATAATCTATTAAGTGTTATAATGTCTGTCCATCATGTATAAAACTGTTTGGTAGATCAGGTGATCATTCTCAGAGAAAAATAAAATGGAACATATTGGTTTATCGTGTTTCATGGTTGAAGACATTTTTTACGTACAGTATTCTCACAGCCCTGGAGTGTATTAGTATTGTTTGAATATGGACCATAATGTCTCTGTAATCCTGTAAATTAAGTAATCAAGCTGGAATAGTTAGAATGAACATTCCTGTTTTATGCAGAAATATCATTTTTAGATATTGTATTTCAGTTCAGATTCTGTCAACCACAACAAAAGTACAATAGATTTTTTTATCATTTTGCATTGACCAGACCTCCACTGCCCAATCCCAGAATTCAATGGGAAATATACTTTTGTCTAAAAATAAAACTGCAGGTTAAGTAGCAGAGAAAATGTTTGTATAAATATAAGCAAAACTTCATTTAAAAAAATGAATGGAAAATTACAGTGACGTATGACTGGAGAAATAATACATAGGACCCTAGCAAATTATCCCTTTGCCAAAAAAGCCAGCTCCAGAGGACCTTAACAGCTACAGACCAGTTGCATTGACACCAGTAGTCATGAAATGCCTGGAGAAACTGGTGCTATGGTACATAAGATCTAGCCTCCCAGCATCTTTCGACCCCAAACAGTTTGCATACCGGTCAAACAGGTCCACAGAGGATGCTACCGCCGTAGCGACGCACAAGGTGCTAAACCACCTGGAACACCGCAACACCTACGTGAGGATGCTCTTTGGAGACTACAGCTCGGCTTTCAACACCATCACCCCAGACATCCTCATCAACAAGCTGCTCCACCTGGGCCTCTCCACCCCCATCTGCACTTGGATAAGTTATTTCCTCACCAACCGCTCACAAGTTGTCCGACTGGGCCCTCACCTCTCTTCCCCTATCACACTCAGCACGGGTGTACAGCAAGGGTGTGTTCTCAACCCTCTGTTATACTCCCTGTACACCAGCGACTGTTCCCCAGCTCATCCAACCAACACAATCATTACATTTGCAGATGAAACCACAGTCATTGATCACATTGTATAGGGAGATGAGACACTATAGGGCTGAGATCGAGAGGCTGACAGCATGGTGCCATAACAACAACCTGGAGCTCAACCCATTAAAGACCAACGAGCAGATTCTGGACTTCAGGAGGAAGAGGCAGATGGACCCACCGCCACTCCTCAAAGGAGGTGCTAGCGTTGAGAGAGTACACCTTTAAATTCTTGGGAGTCCACATCACTAACATCCCCTCCTGGACAGCTAACAACACCTAAAGAGGAACAACCTAAGGGAGATGTTGCTGGTGGCCTTTAATCTCTCTGCCATAGAGAGTATATTGACGTACTGCATCACAGTGTGGTATGCAAGCTGCATTGTGGCACAGAAATGATCACTGCAAATGGTCAGCATCGCCCTCATCCCGCTACCTCATCAGACCAAAAAACTTAATTTTCACCCAGGCCACAAACACTTTCAGTTACTCCCCTCAGGAAAGGGTTACCGGTCTGTCAGAACCACCACATCCAGTTTCAGAGACAGCATTTTCCATAGCCACCACAATTCTAAACATTCAATTACAGAAATAGGACTTCATCATGCTAAATGATTGTCTTGCCTGTTTTGCATTGTATTTGCATTCTCCAGCATTGTGATGGTACGTTGTGAGTAAGGGTATAAATGTATTCTAGTATGCATTAGAAGCACCTGTCCCAGTATGTGTATGTGAGGGTATGGTTTGTGGAAGGGTATGGCATGTGCGTATGGATGTATACTTCTAGACACCAGAAGGAGTAGCACTTAAATTTTGTTGTGACAATGTTTTACAATGTCTTTCCAATGACAATAAATGATTAAATCTTTGTGGAATATATTCATCTCCATCCTGATAAACACTGCCGAATGCTGTCTGCTTAGCCACCATCCTGGCTATCTGTGCTTGACTAAATATTTCACAGACTACAAATCATCATCTTACTGGCAGATTCCTGAGACATTGCACACAGAACAGAGTGCATCCACATGATGTTAAGATGCTAAAATTACACATTCTGTGTATGTGTTTTGTATTTCAATTTTACAAATAAATAAAATAGTGTGCACTGAATATATACATTTGATATACAAAATGTAAAACATTAAAAAATATAATAGATGTTCATTGTCCATCCTTCACCTGAATCTAAATTTAAAGAGCTATTTATTCAGAAAGTCAGAAATTACAACAACAAATCCCCTGATCCACAGATTTATAGTCATAGAATGCTTGGCTTATTAAAAACACAACCCGAAATCACCTACTGAATCCAACTTCACGGTTGAATGGGTCCTACGTCTGGCTGTTCCCTCGTACCTTATCAGCCTATGAGCTGTCCAGTTGTTAAACTGTTTTCGAGGCGCCGCCTATTGCTCGGTATCGTCTTAGAAAAAAGTTGTGCCTACACCTTTGAAAAGGCCAAAGTCTAATGCACATTAGAATACAATCAACTGTGGATTACATGACGGGAACGTTCTTGTAACTTTGTACAATGGCGCTTATATCTACAATCACTGTTGTATTGTTGCCTTTCATATTAACGGTGAGTAAATAACGTTATTTTCGCAATATGTGTTATTCTAATAATCGACCATTTATAACGGATCCTTATCGAAGTGTGGTATTTCCCAGGTCGATCAGCGTCAGTGTGGACATTGCCGCCCAACTAAATCTTTTTGTATGAATTTCAACAAAATAGTGAGAGTAAGCCAGATATTTGAAGATAAAATACCGCTAGTGTATTTAACTCTTCATATGTGTGGGTTCAAATGAAAACAACTATGAAGGAAGAAGAATACTTTAGTATGGTGTTCATGATACGTACAAAGTCGTAGTCTACATTGTTAATGTAGGAATAAATCGTGGAAAATGTTGCTCAAATGTAGATAATGATACATACATTTATAAAACGTCTACACCCAGTAGTATCTACACTGATATCACTATGGTTTTCACCTTCAAACGTTATGAAATGTTATGTGATATTTGTGTTAGTCACACAAGATGCTGTCAAATGTTTCCACAATAAACTTCGTGCAGCTTTCTTTAGTAGGCATAGTAATCGTGAACGTAAATATTTAGGCCTTAAGTTAAATTGTAAAAATTATGTCATGTTGTTTTTATTATGAATAGGCCAAATTATGCAATTATAACGTGGCTTGGCAAGAAAAAAACATCCTGTATGTCTATATCCAATTATTTGTGAAAAATTGCAGACAATGAAAAAAACAATTGCATAAACACTTTTACTACTTTTAAAGTTCAGAAGAGATATAGTGGTATTGCAGAATTGCAATTAGTTTGAGCATAATATTTCCTCTGTAAAAATCTTTAAAAAAATAAAGACATTGATAACATTTTGTAATAATGGTAAAATGTGAACAATTTATAAAGTGTTTATCAATATCTTCTTAAGAATTATTTAATCATTTTTAACTGAGGATAATGACCTATTTTTGCACTTCTGGGTGTGTTGCATTTGTGCTCTAAGACAAGAACCATTAGGGTGGGTTTTCATGACGTGTCTTGACTGACATTCTCAAGTCCTGCAAAAATGCATATCTGACATTATTAATTCATAACATTCATAGCCTATTAACCCTTACCAGGTTATATGAAAACAAAGTGTGTTTTTTCTTTGATTGTCTAATAAAATCTTGTTATCACCAGAATACCTTGGGTTTGTAAATGAGTTCAAGAGTTTTCACAAGGTTTGACGTTTTGGTATACCCACCATTCATTCACTGGACATTAGATGTGTTAAATGTCTTCTCTCATGAGCTATTAGACTTTGCAAAATATTAATAAAGTTTTTTTAACCAGTGGACGAAAGTGAAAATACAGTTAGCATGCACATGTGATATGGAACGGGGTGGAGACATTTTATTTGAATGAAGCACACTGCTTTTGTAATTCAAATGTATGCATTTTATCCTCTGTTTAAAATGTATTATAAAGAATGATCAATGTTGAGTTTTGGCATGTTAAAAGTAAAAATCAGTGGTTTAATCATTTATTATTGCGCATCTACTTCCCAAACAAATATTAATAATGTGTGTATACTTTGTGAAACAAATCTGCTTCATGACTTAAATAGTTTTCAAAGGCTGTCCTCTGGAATGAAAAGGGTAATCAAGAATAGGTACCAACAAAGGGGTGATTAAAACAGTTTGATCTAATGGTAGCTGAGGCCTGCCCATGAGGGCATTGGGGCAGTACCCCACGTGTTTTAAAAAGAAAAAAAAAGAATCTACTTGAACCTGTGTCAGGTTATCTGGTACTGCCTAGATCAGTGGATCCCATCTTTTTTAGTTACTGTACCACCAGCTGAATTTTACCCTGCACCGATTACACATGAAGCAATCTCCTTTGGGGAGAGTCTGTATTATATAGATTCTACCAAGCAGTGTCTCAAATATGTGATGTAATGATGTGTATTGTTCCTATTTTTTTTCGTTATGGATTATTTGGTCAAATCACGATTGGACAAAGCTCAAACATGGACACAGAATCACAATGTGAAATATCCAAATGTGTTATGATTAGGGTTTGAATTTCCATTTTGCACTGTTCAAGGTACGTTGTTTAGCAATGTGTATTGCATAGGCCACATTTAATAACTTAAATCATTTTGAGAACTATTTCTTTCAACATTATTAATTGAGTTACATTTTAAAGATTGTTATGTTAGGTAGTAATATAGATATGAACCATCTGCTTCCAGAACAGCCTACTATCTTACATGTACTGTGAAGAAACGTTCCACTGGAATGTTAGTCCATGCTGAAATGATGATATCATACATGTGCAGCAAATTGGATGGTAAATCTATGTTGCAAACAGCCCATTCTATATTTGTCCACTTTTTTAATGGGGGAGTGTAGATAATTGTGAGCCCACTGGAGTGGTTTCTTTTTTTTCATTACCACTAAAACCCTTTTTTCTACACCCACCAATATTTTAATGCTAGCTATACTACCGGCTAATAGGAATTGTATGTAGACTTCTTCTCAAATACCTATTTTTGAGTGGTGAACAGTGAAAGCAAGCAAATATATTAATATTATACATAAGTAATTACTAGATTATAGCCATGAGCGGCCATGTCTAGATGATCAGCCATTGCATCCATAGCTGTTTCTATGACTTTGACAGAAAAAAGTCAGCTGTAGCCTATATCTCTTAACTATGGTTAGCTTTCAAAATAATACAGTGCTGCGAAGTTTAAAAAAACTGCTGCAAAGTTTGATGATAACCTGCTGCAAATTTCAGTAAATGTTACAAAATATTTCATACACCTACAACAGTTCAGATACTGCTGCAAAGTTATGTTAAATATTTTAAACACATGCAATATTTCTGAAACTGATGCAAGTTTTATAATACACTGCAGAGTTTCATAAAACACTCCAAAGTTTCAAAGTTATGCTGACTTTTTTAAACAAACACCTGCAATATTTCATGAACTGCTGCAAAGTTTGACAGAAAGATGTGAAGTTTGAAAACATTCTGTGAGGAGTGAACTACTGTCACGACTGTGTTGGTGTGGAGTAAGGAGAGAGGGAGACCGACAGGCAGGTAGATGGTGGTTGTTGGTTATGTTTTAATATAGAACAGTCCGGGAACATACAACCACTGGTACAGCAGGTTGCAGGGTACGCATGAAGCGAGTGCACAACGGAATACTTATATGGCCTACGTGCTCTTTAGCAGCGGCACGGACACTGACAGCTTAACCTACAAGCAAGAATGTACGCATGAACTTTTAAGCTACAAGGACTCACTTTTCACAACTCATATTAGCAATTTGTAGCTCCCGGACAGGCTTCTTTCCACAACGTAACATTTACAATGACAGACACCTCTCTCTAGTTTGGACAGCATAACAGCATATATATACCTAAAGCTAACTAACTAATCACTCACGGCTGAACGTCATTACTAATCAGATCTGCAAAATACCAGCATAACCTGACCTAAACCTTCAGGTCTTCAGTAATATCCAACCTAGAGAGAGGTGTCACATTCTTTAAACCATATATTTACACATAACCAAAACTAAACTAAACCTTCAGGTCTTCAGTAATATCCAACCTAGAGAGAGGTGTCACATTCTTTAAACCATATATTTACACATAACCAAAACTCCATGCAATGCACTGATATAATAACAAACACTAAACAACTCAATATAACTCTTTATTTTTCAATCAAAATATTTACAACAAATAAACCTTTACTTTAATAAAAAATATTTTTCTCCACAACATATGTGCTACAGTTTATTGGCCCCCATCCGAATTCGTGAGAGTAAAATATTACATTCCAATTCAAATTTTACATTATAAGGTTATGAGTTCATACACAGGCCAAAGTCTCACAGTCAGCCAACTCTATGAGTAATAATTAAAAGGTTTAAAAAACTGGAGATGTTAACAATCAGCCTGGAAGATAACATGTGTCTATAATGACCCCACGCACAGTGAGTAGGATGATTTTCTGCAAGACAGGATTGTCAGTATTCTGCCATGGCCAGCAAAGAGCCCGGCTCTCAATCCCATGGAGCACCTCTGGGGCTTGGACCTGTTGGATAAGAGGGTGAGGGCTAGGGCCATTCCCCCCAGAAATGTCCGGGAACATGCAGGTGTCTTGGTGGAACAAGCTGTATCGCTGGTGGCAATGTCATACTGGAGATTCATATCAGGATTAGCCTGCAGGAAGGGTACCACATGAGGGAGGAGGATAGTTTCCCCATAACGCACAGCGTTGAGATGACAAAAAGCTCAGTCCATTGATGTGAAACACAGCTCCAGACAATGTCGCACCCTCTACCTCCAAATCGATCCCACTCCAGAGTACAGGACTCAGTGTAACACTCATTCCTTTGACGAAAAAGGGTAGTCCGACCATCAACCCTGGTGAGTCAAAACCATGACTCGTCAGTGAAAAGCACTTTTTGCCAGTCTAGTCTGGTCCAGCGAAGGTGGGTTTGTGCCCATAGGCGACATTGTTGCTGGTGATGTCTGGTGAGGAACTGCCTAACAACAGGCCTACAAGCCTGGTGTCTATAGTGTCCTCAGTTTTCATAACTGTGACCTTAATAGCCCGCCATCTGTAAGCTGTTGGTGTTTTAACAACTATTCTACAGGTGCAGGTTCTTTATTTTTTTGGTAATTGAACAAGCATGGAAAACATTGTTTAAACAGAATTAAGTTCTGTAAAGTTGTTAAGCTTTTTACAAATTATCTTTAAAATACAATAGTCCTTAGGGGGGTCTGCGTGGCGTAGTGGGCTATGTCATTGCATTGCAGGACAGTCTACATGAAGATGTCAGTGGTTCGAGTTGGCATAGTCGTGCCCAGGATTTGGGATAGATAAGCCAAATCATATACCTTCACATGTTGCACTCCAGCGACTCCTTGTGTGCAGATCAGGTGCCTGTAAATTCATAGAAGTATAGTTGGTAAGCATAATCATCACGTACATGACCTGACTAAAGGCTTCCGTGTTGGATGAGCAGTGCAAAAAGAATTGTCCAGCTCGACGACATGTAGTGGTATTGTTTGGTGTGTAATTTTGTTTTACTCTTGTTTTTATAGCATTTGCCTGGTCAACTACATTTTGAATAATTTTGCAATGTTCTTATATGAATATGGGAGATATGTGTAATTTCATAGTACATAACTCACCAGTAATACAGGAAGTCATGAATGGTTACTGTCAGGTATAATGTTTCCTGGACTATTCGCCACATGACATTCACTAAGCAATAGATCACTTGTTTCAATCTGCAAAACTCCACAGCTGTTTCCTGATCATTCATTAGTGTTGCTTGTCAAGTTTGTGTTAGGTGTAGTTCTCTGTTCTACAAATATATAGCATTTGCTCCTCGAAGCATCTTTGTTATCTGTGAGCGTTTTCAGTATTAAAACCATATTATTTTCTCTTCCCATCATTCTGGTACTTGTTGATCTTTGTCTCATCTCTCCATTGAATGTCGCTCCAGAACTTTTTTTGCAAACTCTCTGGTGTTCCTGTTTTTGTGGCTTAACAATGGTTTACGTCTTGTGGTAATCCCTCCGTATTTACTCTGGTGAAGCATTCTCTCGAATGTTGACTTTGCACAGATATTCCTTCCTCCTGGAAGTTTGCCTTGACCTGAACCAACTGTTGTGAAGGGGTTTTGCTTCACCAGATAAATAATTATTCCATTGAACCACACAGTTGTTTCCCTTGGTCTTCTGGGACTTTTGCTGTTTCTGAGTTCACCTGTGCATTCTTTGTTTTCAAGAATGTACTAAATAGTTGATTTATCCAAACCTATAATTTCTGGAATGCCAGCTGTGTTTACACATTATAGCCCGTGACATCAACATGGAAATAACATATACAAAAATTATGAACAATTATGAAAATTGTTTTTGTGAAATACCTGGTTTGGATAAGTGATCATCCCCTTAGAATAACCATTATAAACTTGCACAGGTACAACCAGTCACTTCACAGATCACACACCATGCTAATTGCTCCCCACGTGTAGTGATTTTGATTGCTCCATAAGTAAACCGGCTGGTCCATGATGAGTCCATTAATAGTATCTCATTGCAACGCAGAGAATACACCATGGTTGGAAAGATGCTTTCACAAGGGCTCCGGGACAAAGTTGTGGAAAGACAAAAATTACAAAATGATTTAGGAAGTGGAAAGCATATGGCACCACCAACACCTTGCCTTGATCGGGCCATCACTCTAAACTGGATAACCGAGCCAACTTTGAAGGACTTACAAGTCCTTATGGCTGAGATTGGTCAGGCTGTGCATGTGACAACAATCTCACAAACTCTACCGAAAGCTGGATTGTATGGCAGGGTGGCAAGCAAGAAGCTTCTTTTAAAAAAGGGCCACACATAGTCTCGTTTTCAAATTTTGCAAATAACACTTGGAAGATTCTAATGCCATGTGGCAAAAGGTTTTATGGTCAGATATGGAACCGCCAGCGTTTTTTTGTAGAAAATAAAAACAAATTCTTGAGAAAAATTTGTGGCCCTCTGCTGAAGATGGGCAGGTGGTTCACCTTCCAGTACTACAACGACTCTAAACACACTGGCCCTCATTCATCAAACGTGCGTAGAAACCGTGTAGATCTGAGTGCAGAAATCATCTTACGACGAGACTCACGTGGGATTTACAAAACACTTGTATCACTCCAATTCCAGCGTACGAATGAGCGGCTGTTGAAAATCAGACGGTTGAAAACAATCGTAATTTAAATAACACACCCACAAATATGCATGAATTACAGGCCTCGCCGTTAGAATTTATGACATGGATAAGCGAAATCCGGCAAAGAAAAGGATTTTCTCTGAGAAAAAATAAAGACGCTCAGGTCTCAGGTGCAGGCCAACCGCTTATTTGTTTTATTTGGAAGCTTAAAATCAGGCGTTGATTGTTAAAGGAGTGTTCCACAGTAAATCAGTTTCATAGTATACCATTTACAAACGTTACCATAGATGATTTATGTCATATACACGTCTGTTCTTTTTCAATATATCAGAGAAAAGCCGATAGTATATTTCAGTTCCTTTCGCATCCACTGGGGGGCTTCTGTATCAGTCTAAACTTGAGTTACCACAACTCC
>JACXGM010014749.1:10926-21949 GCA_016801145.1 Umbra pygmaea | reverse complement strand
CCCTTTCTTTTTCCTTAGGGAGATCCATGATAGATGCGTACGGGGCCATTGTTTGCGCTTTTAGAGGCGCGCTAATGGAGGGCGGAGTATGCGCTGATTGCGTAATGGGTATCGGGTTTGATAAATACCACGCTAAATGTGGAAGCATAGCGTGCGCAATTACCGAACTCGCATAAACAGACGCAGTGCAAACTGCACTTGTGTTAGTAAATCAGGCCCAGAGTGTTATTGGTCCCACTTGGGAACTAAACATTTCAAGAACATTTACAGTGGTGCTTGAAAGTTTGTGAACCCTTTAGGATTTTCTTATTTTCACATAAAATCATAAAATTAGATAAAGATCATTTAAACCAAATTAAACAAATCTTTTATAGTGTACTTAGTCCTTTATTCATTGAGGAAAATTATACATTATTACATATCTGTGAGTGGCAGAAGTACGTGAACCTCTAGGATAATCATTTAAATTTAAAGGTGAAATTAGAGACAGGTGTTCTTAGTCAATGGGATTACAATCAGTTGTGAGTGTGCTCCCAGTTTTATTTGAAGAACAGGGATGTGTTAGGTCATATTTATGTAGAAACATAGAAAATTCTAAAGGGTTCACAAACTTTGGAGAACTACTTTATTTCTGCCAAGTGTTTAGCACCCTACACAGGGCAGATGTCCCATCACTGCCCTGGGGCATTGGGAATTATCTTTAGACCAGATGGAAGAGTGACCCCTACTGGCCATCCAACACCACTTCCAGCAGCACTGGTCTTCCATCCAGTGACTTACCAGGCAGGACACTGCTTAGCTTTGGAAGCAAACCAGCAGTGGAATACAGGGCACTATGCTGCAAATATGCATTTATGCAATACAAATAAACTTTAATTTCATTTACTATTGTTGGTATACTAATACATTAAATTATATAATACATTGGCATCATATTTCTAGTGTACTAAAACGCTATTTTCATTCATGTATTATCAATATACTAAAATATGAAAGAAGTGGGTAAAATCTAACATATAGATCTATACTTTTTACCATTGAAATAGTACTTTCTTACTTTCTACAAATGTAATAAAAGTGCTAAATATAAGTGGTTCCAATATATGACACTTTATGGTTCATCCAACCACATGTCGCTGAGGCAGACTGTTTTTTTCGCTACATCACGGAAGACTGTAGTCAGTTCATGCATGGGATGATTGACACTCACAGTGAAAATACACTCACCTAAAGGATTATTAGGAACGCCATACGAATACTGTGTTTGACCCCCTTTCGCCTTCAGAACTGCCTTAATTCTACGTGCCATTGATTCAACAAGGTGCTGAAAGCATTCTTTAGAAACGTTGGCCCATATTGATAGGACAGCATCTTGCAGTTGATGGAGATTTGTGGGATGCACATCCAGGGCACGAAGCTCCCGTTCCACCACATCCCAAAGATGCTCTATTGGGTTGAGATCTGGTGACTGTGGGGGCCATTTTAGTACAGTGAACTCATTGTCAAGTTCAAGAAACCAATTTGAAATGATTTGAGCTTTGTGACATGGTGCATTATCCTGCTGGAAGTAGCCGTCAGAGGATGGGTACATGGTGGCCATAAAGGGATGGACATGGTCAGAAACAATGCTCAGGTAGGCCGTGGCATTTAAATTATGCCCAATTGGCACTAAGGGGCCTAAAGTGTGCCAAGAAAACATCCCCCAAACCATTACACCACCACCACCAGCATGCACAGTGGTAACAAGGCATGATGGATCCATATTCTCATTCTGTTTACGCCAAATTCTGACTCTACCATCTGAAAATCTCAACAGAAATCGAGACTCATCAGACCAGGCAACATTTTTCCGATCATCAACTGTCCAATTTTGGCGTGCTCTTGCAAATTGTAGCCTCTTTTTCCTATTTGTAGTGGAGATGAGTGGTACCCAGTGGGGTCTTCTGCTGTTGTAGCCCATCCGCCTCAAGGTTGTGCGTGTTGTGGCTTCACAAATGCTTCGCTGCATACCTCGGTTGTAACGAGTGGTTATTTCAGTCAAAGTTGCCCTTCTATCAGCTTGAAGCAGTCGGACCATTCTCCTCTGACCTCTAGCATCAACAAGGCATTTTCACCCACAGGACTGCCGCATACTGGATGTTTTTCCCTTTTCACACCATTCTTTGTAAACCCCAGAAATGGTTGTGCGTCACAATCCCAGTAACTGAGCAGATTGTGAAATACTCAGACCGGCCCGTCTGGCACCACGCTCAAAATTGTTTAAATCACCTTTCTTTCTCATTCTGACATTCAGTTTGGAGTTCAGGAGATTGTCTTAACCAGGACCACACCCCTAAATGCATTAAAGCAACTGCCATGTGATTGGTTGAGTAGATAATTGCATTAATGAGAAATTGACCGGGTGTTCCTAATAATCCTTTAGGTGAGTGTACTTCTGCAATTTAATTTACAGACACCAACTTGCACACCAGGAGTTGCTGGAGAGGGACATGGCAAGGTAGATAATTCGACTTACCATTTCTATTCCAAATCCTGGGCACCACTATGCCAATTTACACTGCCTGGTGGTGGATGTCTGGGCAAAGTTGGAGAAAACATAGTCAGGCTCGAAACACTGACTATCATGATGTACAAACCCGATTCCAAAAAAGTTGGGACACTGTACAAATTGTGAATAAAAACAGAATGCAATGATGTGGAAGTTTCAAATTTCAACATTTTATTCAGAATACAACATAGATGACATATCAAATGTTGAAACTGAGAAAATGTATAATTTCAACGGAAAAATAAGTTGACTTCAAATATCATGGCATCAACACATCTCAAAAATTGGGACGAGGCCAGGTTTACCACTGCGTGTCATCCCCTCTTCTTTTTATAACTGTCTGCAAACGTCTGGGGACTGAGGAAACTAGTTGTTTAAGTTCAGGAATAGGAATGTTGTCCCATTCTTGTCTAATACATGCTTCTAGTTGCTCAACTGTGGTAGGTCTTCTTTGTCGCATCTTCCTCTTTATGATGCGCTAAATGTTTTCTATGGGTGAAAGATCTGGACTGCAGGCTGGCCATTTCAGTACCCAAATCCTTCTTCTACTCAGCCATGATGTTGTAATTGATGCAGTATGTGGTCTGGCATTGTCATGTTGGAAAATGCAAGTTCTTCCCTGAAAGAGACGACGTCTGGATGGGAGCATATGCTGTTCTAGAACTTGGATTTATCCTTAAGTATTGATGGTGCCTGTCCAGATGTGTAAGCTGCCCATGCCACACGCACTCATGCAACCCTATACCATGAGAGATGCAAGTTTCTGAACTGAGCGCTGAAAACAACTTGGGTTGTCCTTGTCCTCTTTAGTCCGGATGACATGGCGTCCCAGTTTCCCAAAACACACTTCAAATTTTGAATAGTCTGACCACAGAACAGTTTTCCACTTTGACACGGTCCATTTTAAATTAGCCTTGGCCCAGAGAAAATGCCTGCGCTTCTGGATCCTGCTTAGATATGGCTTCTTTTTTGACCTGTAGAGTTTTAGCCGGCAACGGCGAATGGCACGGTGGATTGTGTTCACCGACAATGTTTTCTGAAAGTATTCCTGAGCCCATGTTGTGATTTCCATTAAAGTAGCATTCCTGTATGTGATGCAGTGCCGTCTAATGGCCCGAAGATCACGGGCATCCAGTATGGTTTTCCGGCCTTGACCATTACGCACAGAGATTGTTCCAGATTCTCTGAATATTTTGATGATATTATACACTGTAGATGATGATAGATGATGACTTCAAACTCTTTGCAATCTTTCTCTGAGAAACTCCTTTCTGATATTGCTCCACTATTTTTCGTCGCAGCATTTGGGGAATTGGTGATCCTGTGCCCATCTTGACTTCTGAGAGACACTGCCATTATGAGAGGCTCTTTTTATAACCAATCATGTTGCCAATTGACCTAATTAGTCCTCCAGCTGTTCCTTATGTGTACTTTTAACTTTTTCCGGCTTCTTATTGCTACCTGTCCCAACTTTTTTGGAATGTATATAATTGTTTTTTTTTTTTTTTTTTTTTAACCTTTATTTAACCAGGTGAGTTGACTAAGAACAATTTCTTATTTACAGCAACGACCTGGGAGCAATTAGGGTAAAGTGTCTTGCCCAAGGACACAACGACATTTGGCTCAGTCGGGAATCGAACTGGCAACCTTCTGACTACAAGTCTGACTCCCTACCCACTGAGCCATCTGCGCCCATGTTGTAGTTTGTCCTGCAAGACAGCGACTTTAGCCCACTATGCCACACAGACCCTGGTTTACTGCCTTTTTTGCCAGTCAGATTGAGTGAATCAACGTGTTTGACAGGTGAAAGCTACTGTCATTCCCTGCTTAGTTGGGGCTAAGGCTTATGTTAACCCAATGTTAATCTTATCTTAACCCTACGTTAACCCTATGTTGACCTTTATGCTAACCTTATGTTATCCCTATGTTAACCATATGTTAACCCTATGTTAACCTTTATGCTAACCCTATGTTAACCCTATGTTAACCTTTATGCTAACCCTATGTTAACCTTATTTTAACCTTATGTTAACCCTGTGTTAACCTTTATGCTAACCTTATGTTAACTCTATGTTAACCTTATGCTAACCTTGTGTTAACCCTATGTTAACCCAATGTTAACCCTATGTTAACCCAATGTTAACCCTATGTTAACCTTATGAAACTCTATGTTAACCCTATATTAACCCTATGTTAACCCTATATTAACTCTGTGTTAACCTTATGAAACCCTATGCTAACCTTATGTTAACCCTAAGTTAACCCTATGTTAACTCTATGTTAACCTTATTTTAACCTTATTTTAACCCTGCCCAGAAACTGAGATGAAAACAGAGCTGCATTTCCTAATCTCCTCCCAAATGTACTGTATGACCACATACACTCATGTAAAGGCGAATCACCCGGCGAATCACCGTGTCTGAAGCTCTGTCTTTGGATTGGTTTAAACCGTGTTCCGTGTAGCGGTGTGTCCGATCTTCACCTTTGATCTTATTTTGGTCATTACTATGTGGATTCGTTTGCTAACTGCTGTCATCTGTATCTTATTACCTGGGCTCTGTGGTGACCGGATCCGCGGACACCTGGACCTCGCTATGATAAGGTATTCTCTGCCTGAACTGCTTTCACAGAAACACTATCTGTCGCTCAACATATGTGTCAGTGAAACTTTACGATCACTCCACCTTCTACGTCGGTCTAAATATGTTCATAGGGGATCACAGCGGAACCTTAACATCACAGGGACTGATATTAAGGTCTTATGTTCCAGTCCCACATGCAGGCCTGCTGTTATTAAACAAAACATTGCTCGTGGTGTTTGCCATGCGAACCTATCTTATCCACTGGTGCCTGCTATACTCTCTGACAAAGCACGTCCTGAATTCCTCAGGTTCGCGCACCTCAACGTTCGTTCAATAAACAAAAAGTCGGATTTACTCTATGACACTATATTGGACAAAAAACTTGATGTCTTTTGTATTTCTGAAACTTGGCACCAACAAAATACTTTTTAAATCTCAATTTATGCACTCCCCCGGGATTTACATATCTCGAAAAACCTAGAGGAAAGGGTAAAGGGGGTGGCCTTGCCGTTGTATACAATGCCGAGATCTCTGTTACTGAAATTGTTGTTCCTTCTGTTTTATCATTTGAGAGTATTGTTTTTAAAGTTAGTGGTGTTTCTCCTGTTCTGATCCTGTTTATTTATCGGCCACCGAAGTCTAACCCTTTGTTTTTTGATGAATTTACAGAGCTACTTGCATCTGTAAATCATCTTTGTCCATCTATGATTCTGATTGGAGATTTTAATATTCACATTGATAATGCTAGTTGTACTCATGCTGGCAATTTTATGGAGATTCTGGATTGTTTTATCCTGACACAACATGTCAATTTCCCCACTCATCAAAAAGGTCATACACTTGATTTGGTGTGTACAGTTGGTGCTGTTATTAATCAGCTGGAAGGCAAAGATCTATGTATTAGTGACCATAAGCTCCTGAGTTTTAATTTATCTGTTCCTCTACATAAACTACAAAAGAGGGTTATTAGTTTTAGAAATCTTAAAAATATTAATCTTAATCAGTTTTCATGTTTGATCAATAATATTCCTACTGATAATACTGTTGATCGATATAATTTAATTTTATCATCATCTCTTGATGCGCTGGCCCCCAGGAAGGAACGTATTGTTTCATTTAAGAAATCATCACCCTGGTTTAACACTGAGCTTAGGGCTCTTAAAGCTAAGAACAGGCAGTTGGAACGACAATATAAAAAATCTGGTCTTACTGTCCATAAACTTATGTACGACGAGCATATGGTTCAGTACAGTGATGCCCTCAAAATAGCAAGAACTGAATACTACTCTCAACGTATTAATGATGGTCCTGCAAATCCAAATAAGATGTTTAAGGTAATTAACAAACTCCTTAAACCCATCAACTCACTCATTTGTTCCTCTGTGCAACAGTGCAACAAGTTTTTGAAATTCTTTGCAGAAAAAATTGAGATTATTTATGAGTCTATTACTTCTGTCTCTCTCCATCCACCTCCTGACATCCGGCTCTTAAATAGCACATTACATCGGTTTTCCAGTTTTAACACGGTCACCATGGATTACATTTCTCAATTAATTATGACGATGAATTCCACCACTTGTACATTGGACCCTATTCCAACCTCTGTTCTCAAAGAGTGTCTGTCATCTATTTGTCCTCTCATTCTGAACATTGTCAATGCCTCCCTTGTTACTGGACTTGTTCCCCAAGCCCTTAAGGTTGCTGCCATCACACCAGTTCTTAAAAAGCCTGGGTGTGATGTGTCTGATCTATCTAACTACAGACCTATATCTAATCTTCCTTTTTTGGCGAAGGTCCTGGAACGGGTTGTCATGTCACAACTTCAATCTCACTTGACCTTGAATGAGCTTTTTGAACCTTTCCAATCTGGGTTTCGATCAGGACATAGTACCGAGACTGCCCTGGTTCGAGTTATGAACGATCTCCTCATCTCTGCTGACTCTGGTGCCCTTACTATCTTGGTTTTGCTGGATCTGAGTGCAGCCTTTCACACTGTGTGTCATTCTATTTTGATTGAGAGACTCGAGACTTGGCTTGGTATTTCCAGTACAGTGTTGGAGTGGTTTAAATCTTACCTCACTGATCGTACCCAGTTTGTTGTTTTAGAAAACAATAAATCTAACGTTGGACAGGTATGTCATGGTGTCCCTCAGGGGTCTGTCCTTGGCCCAATTCTCTTTAATATTTACATGCTTCCTCTAGGGCAGATTATTAGAAAGCATGGTTTGGGGTTCCACTTCTATGTGGATGATACCCAAATTTATATTAGCTCGAAAACTAATATCACTGGTATCTCGGCAACACTTTCTGACTGTCTGCAGGAAATTAAATTATGGATGCACCACAATTTTCTTAAATTGAATGGTACAAAGTCAGAGGTTCTATTAGTTGGTACCCCTGTAGTGGCCAGTAATAGTCAAAATTTTAGTTTACACCTTGACAATAATGTGGTATTCCCATCATCTCAAGTTCGCAATCTTGGTGTAATATTTGACTCTCATTTGACACTCGAAGCACATATCAAGAGCATTTCAAAATCTGCATTCTTTCATCTCAGGAATATTGCCAGGATTAGGCCTTTTCTTTTATTACCTGATGCTAAAAGACTTGTCCATGCACTCGTTACCTCTAGGGTGACTATTGCAATGCCCTGTATCTTGGCCTACCAGCAAAATCTATAAAGCGTCTGCAATACATACAAAATTCTGCTGCTCGTGTTCTTACACATACTCCTAAGTCAGCATATCACTGGGGTGCTTAGGAACCTGCATTGGCTTCCTGTCCATGTCCGTATTGATTTTAAAACTCTTATTTTAACTTTTAAAGCTGTCCATGGAACTGCACCATCATATATATGTGATTTAATAACGCTGTATATGCCTTCTCGATCTCTCCACTCTGCTAACTCCTTTCTCCTTAAACAACCTTCTTGCAGACTTAAAACTATGGGTGAAAGAGCGTTCTCTGTGGCAGCCCCTAGGCTGTGGAATGCACTTCCTTTAACTGTAAGAAACGCCCCAACTTTAAGTAGTTTTAAGAAAGAGTTAAAAACATCTTTTTAAGATAGTGATTTTATCTTAATTGCGAACACTGGAAGTGTATTTTATTCCATTTATTGTTGCATTTATATTTTTATGTATTTATTTTTGAATTGTACTGCTGTAGCGCTTTAGGTATTCAGAAAGGCGCAATACAAATAAAATGTATTATTATTATTATTATTAAAGGATTATTAGGAACACCATACTAATCCTGTGTTTAACCCCCTTTCGCCTTCAGGACTGCCTTAATTCTACGTTGCATTGATTCAACAAGGTGCTGAAAGTATTCTTTAGAAATGTTGCTAGCATCAATAAGGCATTTTCGCCCACAGGACTGCCGCATACTGGATGTTTTTCCCTTTTCACACCATTTTTTGTAAACCTTAGAAATGGTTGTGCGTGAAAATCCCAGTAACTGAGCAGATTGTGAAATACTCAGACCGGCCCGTCTGGCACCACAACCATGCCACGTTCAAAATTGCTCAAATCACCTTGCTTTACCATTCTGACATTTAGTTTGGAGTTCAGGATATTGTCTTGACCAGGACCACACACCTACATGCATTGAAGCAACTGCCATGAGATTGGTTGAGTAGATCATTGCATTAATGAGAAATTGACCGGGTGTTCCTAACAATCCTTTAGGTGAGTGTAAGAGACACACGATATATTCTACAGATCTTACAAACCCACAAAGGATTTGAAAAAAGTAAGACATGAATAACTTCCCAAATCTGTTTGGCAAAATACCACAATGTGTCACAGCATCCACATCCCTCTGTCCCTCTGTTCCCTCCCTCTGTCCCTCTGTTCCCTCCCTCTGTTCCCTCTGTCCCTCCCTCTGTCCCTCTGTTCCCTCCCTCTGTCCCTCCATCCCTCCCTCTGTTCCCTCTGTCCCTCCATCCCTCCCTCTGTCCCTCTGTCCCTCTGAAAACCGTTAGAGCAAAAAAGAGTTAACATAAAAATATATGTCTTTTTTTAACTATTTGCACATTTTTACAACACTGTACATTGAATATAATATTTGAAATCTTTTTTCTTTAGCAATTCCTTTGTGTAATATTTAAGTAATTCTGATGGCAAAAATGCACTTGTAAATTGAGAGTAAGAAAGATTTCTCCTGTACAACAAATGAGACTAAGAGCTACTTACTAGAAAAGACAGTAGCCCCTAAGAAAGGGGATCCCCTTCAGAGGAAACATTATGCTACTCAGAGTTTGTAGCTTAATATATTCTAGTGGTCCAGGACAGTTCCTTCAGTGAACTACTGTAGCATGTGCAAGTACAAAGCCTGCATACTAGTATTTCAGCAAATAAAAAAATGTTTTCTTTCCATACTGACAAATACAGTATAAACACATGTCAAACAAAGCATTTAAATGTGTTTTAAAGACGATAAAAATAACAAAAGAAAACTACTTATTTGCCATGACATTTCCAATTAGGGGATTTCTCAGTAGGTCAGTGGTGAAACGGTTAAGTGGATGGGAGACATGTTACTGTGATTATTGTGTCTTGATGCAGTAAAGGGGATGTAACAACAGGTGATTAAGATGTGAGTGTTTCCATGGCAGCAGGATGGGTGTGATTTGTTTGCATGGCTCCCTGGTGTCGTGTTGTCACTGTGGATGTTGGGGCTAAGCTGCGTCACTCATGGTCAGGGTTTCTCTATAAGAGCTGTGGCTTTGGCAGACTGCCCATCCAGGAAAAGTATTTTTCTAGTTCTGAGAGTAGTCTTGGTTGACCACCCTACCCAACCGTATAGAAATACTTTGGGGCTCCTTCTTTCTCCACTCAAACACACCCAGCCCCTTCTCCCACACAAACCAAGCTGTCGTCACTCATGTGACCATTTCTTCCTTTGAGTCTGTCTATCTGTCACAGTGGCATGTTGAGGTTAGCCAGTCTGAGGTTTCCCCTTTAGCTCCAGACAGCAGGTGAGAACATGGTGAGCGATGAAACCCTGGAATCTAACATCATAACTATAGTAACTTCTTAAATGCATGGGGGCAACAAGACTTTGTGACCGTCTGGAGTTTTCCACGTTCCAATATGTGACCAAAATACACATTTGTTATATTTGAAGAGCTAGGTTTTTTCCCGATATGTAAAATGCATGAGTCAATAGATACAGTTTAATTGAATTACTGTTATCAAACTTATTCCATGATGGTTACTGGTTTCATGTTCATCTTATCCTTTTCAAGTTAGTATGCTATGCAACTTCTGTACACATCTGTTTGACACTAAAAACATCTGCTAGATGTTTTATTTGATCTTTATTTATACAGACAGAATCAGACTGAAATAATCACAATTACAAGGAACATAGTTAAGAGTAAAAATGACATTGAACAGAAAATATTTCGATTAAGTAACCAAAGCATAGCTTAAGGTCACTTTGTATAATATTCCAAGAGTTAGGGGAATGGTAGAAAAAAACTGTTTTCCTGAGGTATGTCTAAAAATAACTAGTGTTGTGAGTTAGATAACCATTGATTTTCCATTTTATTTTTAAAGTGAGATGGTATGTCAGTTTTTGAAATAAAGCAAATGTCAACCACTGTCTGGCCCTGCCAGCTGAAGTGTACAAAAGACAAAACAATAGAATAAAAAAAAGACTTTTAAAATAGATGTGCCAACACACCCATGTGTCTGGTTTCAGCGAGGTGAGGAGAATCCCTTTAAATTCCCAGCGTCCTTTGCAAACTGGGGGTCACCTGCAGTCTGGCATGGAGGACCAGGGCCTGACATGATTTGGAGTGACAAAGGGAGGCAGGGAGGGACAGAGTGAGGGATGGAGGGACAGAGAGAAGTAACAGAGGGACAGAGGGACAGAGGGAGGGATGGAG
>JACXGM010014749.1:0-10826 GCA_016801145.1 Umbra pygmaea | reverse complement strand
ACATGGGTGTGTTGGCACATCTATTTTAAAAGTCTTTTTTTTATTCTATTGTTTTGTCTTTTGTACACTTCAGCTGGCAGGGCCAGACAGTGGTTGACATTTGCTTTATTTCAAAAACTGACATACCATCTCACTTTAAAAATAAAATGGAAAATCAATGGTTATCTAACTCACAACACTAGTTATTTTTAGACATACCTCAGGAAAACAGTTTTTTTCTACCATTCCCCTAACTCTTGGAATATTATACAAAGTGACCTTAAGCTATGCTTTGGTTACTTAATCGAAATATTTTCTGTTCAATGTCATTTTTACTCTTAACTATGTTCCTTGTAATTGTGATTATTTCAGTCTGATTCTGTCTGTATAAATAAAGATCAAATAAAACATCTAGCAGATGTTTTTAGTGTCAAACAGATGTGTACAGAAGTTGCATAGCATACTAACTTGAAAAGGATAAGATGAACATGAAACCAGTAACCATCATGGAATAAGTTTGATAACAGTAATTCAATTAAACTGTATCTATTGACTCATGCATTTTACATATCGGGAAAAAACCTAGCTCTTCAAATATAACAAATGTGTATTTTGGTCACATATTGGAACGTGGAAAACTCCAGACGGTCACAAAGTCTTGTTGCCCCCATGCATTTAAGAAGTTACTATAGTTATGATGTTAGATTCCAGGGTTTCATCGCTCACCATGTTCTCACCTGCTGTCTGGAGCTAAAGGGGAAACCTCAGACTGGCTAACCTCAACATGCCACTGTGACAGATAGACAGACTCAAAGGAAGAAATGGTCACATGAGTGACGACAGCTTGGTTTGTGTGGGAGAAGGGGCTGGGTGTGTTTGAGTGGAGAAAGAAGGAGCCCCAAAGTATTTCTATACGGTTGGGTAGGGTGGTCAACCAAGACTACTCTCAGAACTAGAAAAATACTTTTCCTGGATGGGCAGTCTGCCAAAGCCACAGCTCTTATAGAGAAACCCTGACCATGAGTGACGCAGCTTAGCCCCAACATCCACAGTGACAACACGACACCAGGGAGCCATGCAAACAAATCACACCCATCCTGCTGCCATGGAAACACTCACATCTTAATCACCTGTTGTTACATCCCCTTTACTGCATCAAGACACAATAATCACAGTAACATGTCTCCCATCCACTTAACCGTTTCACCACTGACCTACTGAGAAATCCCCTAATTGGAAATGTCATGGCAAATAAGTAGTTTTCTTTTGTTATTTTTATCGTCTTTAAAACACATTTAAATGCTTTGTTTGACATGTGTTTATACTGTATTTGTCAGTATGGAAAGAAAACATTTTTTTATTTGCTGAAATACTAGTATGCAGGCTTTGTACTTGCACATGCTACAGTAGTTCACTGAAGGAACTGTCCTGGACCACTAGAATATATTAAGCTACAAACTCTGAGTAGCATAATGTTTCCTCTGAAGGGGATCCCCTTTCTTAGGGGCTACTGTCTTTTCTAGTAAGTAGCTCTTAGTCTCATTTGTTGTACAGGAGAAATCTTTCTTACTCTCAATTTACAAGTGCATTTTTGCCATCAGAATTACTTAAATATTACACAAAGGAATTGCTAAAGAAAAAAGATTTCAAATATTATATTCAATGTACAGTGTTGTAAAAATGTGCAAATAGTTAAAAAAAGACATATATTTTTATGTTAACTCTTTTTTGCTCTAACGGTTTTCAGAGGGACAGAGGGACAGAGGGAGGGATGGAGGGACAGAGGGAACAGAGGGAGGGATGGAGGGACAGAGGGAGGGAACAGAGGGACAGAGGGAGGGACAGAGGGAACAGAGGGAGGGAACAGAGGGACAGAGGGAGGGAACAGAGGGACAGAGGGATGTGGATGCTGTGACACATTGTGGTATTTTGCCAAACAGATTTGGGAAGTTATTCATGTCTTACTTTTTTCAAATCCTTTGTGGGTTTGTAAGATCTGTAGAATATATCGTGTGTCTCTTACACTCACCTAAAGGATTGTTAGGAACACCCGGTCAATTTCTCATTAATGCAATGATCTACTCAACCAATCTCATGGCAGTTGCTTCAATGCATGTAGGTGTGTGGTCCTGGTCAAGACAATATCCTGAACTCCAAACTAAATGTCAGAATGGTAAAGCAAGGTGATTTGAGCAATTTTGAACGTGGCATGGTTGTGGTGCCAGACGGGCCGGTCTGAGTATTTCACAATCTGCTCAGTTACTGGGATTTTCACGCACAACCATTTCTAAGGTTTACAAAAAATGGTGTGAAAAGGGAAAAACATCCAGTATGCGGCAGTCCTGTGGGCGAAAATGCCTTATTGATGCTAGCAACATTTCTAAAGAATACTTTCAGCACCTTGTTGAATCAATGCAACGTAGAATTAAGGCAGTCCTGAAGGCGAAAGGGGGTTAAACACAGGATTAGTATGGTGTTCCTAATAATCCTTTAATAATAATAATAATAATACATTTTATTTGTATTGCGCCTTTCTGAATACCTAAAGCGCTACAGCAGTACAATTCAAAAATAAATACATAAAAATATAAATGCAACAATAAATGGAATAAAATACACTTCCAGTGTTCGCAATTAAGATAAAATCACTATCTTAAAAAGATGTTTTTAACTCTTTCTTAAAACTACTTAAAGTTGGGGCGTTTCTTACAGTTAAAGGAAGTGCATTCCACAGCCTAGGGGCTGCCACAGAGAACGCTCTTTCACCCATAGTTTTAAGTCTGCAAGAAGGTTGTTTAAGGAGAAAGGAGTTAGCAGAGTGGAGAGATCGAGAAGGCATATACAGCGTTATTAAATCACATATATATGATGGTGCAGTTCCATGGACAGCTTTAAAAGTTAAAATAAGAGTTTTAAAATCAATACGGACATGGACAGGAAGCCAATGCAGGTTCCTAAGCACCCCAGTGATATGCTGACTTAGGAGTATGTGTAAGAACACGAGCAGCAGAATTTTGTATGTATTGCAGACGCTTTATAGATTTTGCTGGTAGGCCAAGATACAGGGCATTGCAATAGTCACCCTAGAGGTAACGAGTGCATGGACAAGTCTTTTAGCATCAGGTAATAAAAGAAAAGGCCTAATCCTGGCAATATTCCTGAGATGAAAGAATGCAGATTTTGAAATGCTCTTGATATGTGCTTCGAGTGTCAAATGAGAGTCAAATATTACACCAAGATTGCGAACTTGAGATGATGGGAATACCACATTATTGTCAAGGTGTAAACTAAAATTTTGACTATTACTGGCCACTACAGGGGTACCAACTAATAGAACCTCTGACTTTGTACCATTCAATTTAAGAAAATTGTGGTGCATCCATAATTTAATTTCCTGCAGACAGTCAGAAAGTGTTGCCGAGATACCAGTGATATTAGTTTTCGAGCTAATATAAATTTGGGTATCATCCACATAGAAGTGGAACCCCAAACCATGCTTTCTAATAATCTGCCCTAGAGGAAGCATGTAAATATTAAAGAGAATTGGGCCAAGGACAGACCCCTGAGGGACACCATGACATACCTGTCCAACGTTAGATTTATTGTTTTCTAAAACAACAAACTGGGTACGATCAGTGAGGTAAGATTTAAACCACTCCAACACTGTACTGGAAATACCAAGCCAAGTCTCGAGTCTCTCAATCAAAATAGAATGACACACAGTGTGAAAGGCTGCACTCAGATCCAGCAAAACCAAGATAGTAAGGGCACCAGAGTCAGCAGAGATGAGGAGATCGTTCATAACTCGAACCAGGGCAGTCTCGGTACTATGTCCTGATCGAAACCCAGATTGGAAAGGTTCAAAAAGCTCATTCAAGGTCAAGTGAGATTGAAGTTGTGACATGACAACCCGTTCCAGGACCTTCGCCAAAAAAGGAAGATTAGATATAGGTCTGTAGTTAGATAGATCAGACACATCACACCCAGGCTTTTTAAGAACTGGTGTGATGGCAGCAACCTTAAGGGCTTGGGGAACAAGTCCAGTAACAAGGGAGGCATTGACAATGTTCAGAATGAGAGGACAAATAGATGACAGACACTCTTTGAGAACAGAGGTTGGAATAGGGTCCAATGTACAAGTGGTGGAATTCATCGTCATAATTAATTGAGAAATGTAATCCATGGTGACCGTGTTAAAACTGGAAAACCGATGTAATGTGCTATTTAAGAGCCGGATGTCAGGAGGTGGATGGAGAGAGACAGAAGTAATAGACTCATAAATAATCTCAATTTTTTCTGCAAAGAATTTCAAAAACTTGTTGCACTGTTGCACAGAGGAACAAATGAGTGAGTTGATGGGTTTAAGGAGTTTGTTAATTACCTTAAACATCTTATTTGGATTTGCAGGACCATCATTAATACGTTGAGAGTAGTATTCAGTTCTTGCTATTTTGAGGGCATCACTGTACTGAACCATATGCTCGTCGTACATAAGTTTATGGACAGTAAGACCAGATTTTTTATATTGTCGTTCCAACTGCCTGTTCTTAGCTTTAAGAGCCCTAAGCTCAGTGTTAAACCAGGGTGATGATTTCTTAAATGAAACAATACGTTCCTTCCTGGGGGCCAGCGCATCAAGAGATGATGATAAAATTAAATTATATCGATCAACAGTATTATCAGTAGGAATATTATTGATCAAACATGAAAACTGATTAAGATTAATATTTTTAAGATTTCTAAAACTAATAACCCTCTTTTGTAGTTTATGTAGAGGAACAGATAAATTAAAACTCAGGAGCTTATGGTCACTAATACATAGATCTTTGCCTTCCAGCTGATTAATAACAGCACCAACTGTACACACCAAATCAAGTGTATGACCTTTTTGATGAGTGGGGAAATTGACATGTTGTGTCAGGATAAAACAATCCAGAATCTCCATAAAATTGCCAGCATGAGTACAACTAGCATTATCAATGTGAATATTAAAATCTCCAATCAGAATCATAGATGGACAAAGATGATTTACAGATGCAAGTAGCTCTGTAAATTCATCAAAAAACAAAGGGTTA
Organism: Umbra pygmaea; assembly: GCA_016801145.1. NCBI lineage: Eukaryota > Metazoa > Chordata > Actinopteri > Esociformes > Umbridae > Umbra > Umbra pygmaea. Next base: position 5,772 of record JACXGM010014749.1, on the reverse strand, counting down.
GACTTCGGTGGCCGATAAATAAACAGGATCAGAACAGGAGAAACACCACTAACTTTAAAAACAATACTCTCAAATGATAAAACAGAAGGAACAACAATTTCAGTAACAGAGATCTCGGCATTGTATACAACGGCAAGGCCACCCCCTTTACCCTTTCCTCTAGGTTTTTCGAGATATGTAAATCCCGGGGGAGTGCATAAATTGAGATTTAAAAAGTATTTTGTTGGTGCCAAGTTTCAGAAATACAAAAGACATCAAGTTTTTTGTCCAATATAGTGTCATAGAGTAAATCCGACTTTTTGTTTATTGAACGAACGTTGAGGTGCGCGAACCTGAGGAATTCAGGACGTGCTTTGTCAGAGAGTATAGCAGGCACCAGTGGATAAGATAGGTTCGCATGGCAAACACCACGAGCAATGTTTTGTTTAATAACAGCAGGCCTGCATGTGGGACTGGAACATAAGACCTTAATATCAGTCCCTGTGATGTTAAGGTTCCGCTGTGATCCCCTATGAACATATTTAGACCGACGTAGAAGGTGGAGTGATCGTAAAGTTTCACTGACACATATGTTGAGCGACAGATAGTGTTTCTGTGAAAGCAGTTCAGGCAGAGAATACCTTATCATAGCGAGGTCCAGGTGTCCGCGGATCCGGTCACCACAGAGCCCAGGTAATAAGATACAGATGACAGCAGTTAGCAAACGAATCCACATAGTAATGACCAAAATAAGATCAAAGGTGAAGATCGGACACACCGCTACACGGAACACGGTTTAAACCAATCCAAAGACAGAGCTTCAGACACGGTGATTCGCCGGGTGATTCGCCTTTACATGAGTGTATGTGGTCATACAGTACATTTGGGAGGAGATTAGGAAATGCAGCTCTGTTTTCATCTCAGTTTCTGGGCAGGGTTAAAATAAGGTTAAAATAAGGTTAACATAGAGTTAACATAGGGTTAACTTAGGGTTAACATAAGGTTAGCATAGGGTTTCATAAGGTTAACACAGAGTTAATATAGGGTTAACATAGGGTTAATATAGGGTTAACATAGAGTTTCATAAGGTTAACATAGGGTTAACATTGGGTTAACATAGGGTTAACATTGGGTTAACATAGGGTTAACACAAGGTTAGCATAAGGTTAACATAGAGTTAACATAAGGTTAGCATAAAGGTTAACACAGGGTTAACATAAGGTTAAAATAAGGTTAACATAGGGTTAGCATAAAGGTTAACATAGGGTTAACATAGGGTTAGCATAAAGGTTAACATAGGGTTAACATATGGTTAACATAGGGATAACATAAGGTTAGCATAAAGGTCAACATAGGGTTAACGTAGGGTTAAGATAAGATTAACATTGGGTTAACATAAGCCTTAGCCCCAACTAAGCAGGGAATGACAGTAGCTTTCACCTGTCAAACACGTTGATTCACTCAATCTGACTGGCAAAAAAGGCAGTAAACCAGGGTCTGTGTGGCATAGTGGGCTAAAGTCGCTGTCTTGCAGGACAAACTACAACATGGGCGCAGATGGCTCAGTGGGTAGGGAGTCAGACTTGTAGTCAGAAGGTTGCCAGTTCGATTCCCGACTGAGCCAAATGTCGTTGTGTCCTTGGGCAAGACACTTTACCCTAATTGCTCCCAGGTCGTTGCTGTAAATAAGAAATTGTTCTTAGTCAACTCACCTGGTTAAATAAAGGTTAAAAAAAAAAAAAAAAAAAAAAACAATTATATACATTCCAAAAAAGTTGGGACAGGTAGCAATAAGAAGCCGGAAAAAGTTAAAAGTACACATAAGGAACAGCTGGAGGACTAATTAGGTCAATTGGCAACATGATTGGTTATAAAAAGAGCCTCTCATAATGGCAGTGTCTCTCAGAAGTCAAGATGGGCACAGGATCACCAATTCCCCAAATGCTGCGACGAAAAATAGTGGAGCAATATCAGAAAGGAGTTTCTCAGAGAAAGATTGCAAAGAGTTTGAAGTCATCATCTATCATCATCTACAGTGTATAATATCATCAAAATATTCAGAGAATCTGGAACAATCTCTGTGCGTAATGGTCAAGGCCGGAAAACCATACTGGATGCCCGTGATCTTCGGGCCATTAGACGGCACTGCATCACATACAGGAATGCTACTTTAATGGAAATCACAACATGGGCTCAGGAATACTTTCAGAAAACATTGTCGGTGAACACAATCCACCGTGCCATTCGCCGTTGCCGGCTAAAACTCTACAGGTCAAAAAAGAAGCCATATCTAAGCAGGATCCAGAAGCGCAGGCATTTTCTCTGGGCCAAGGCTAATTTAAAATGGACCGTGTCAAAGTGGAAAACTGTTCTGTGGTCAGACTATTCAAAATTTGAAGTGTGTTTTGGGAAACTGGGACGCCATGTCATCCGGACTAAAGAGGACAAGGACAACCCAAGTTGTTTTCAGCGCTCAGTTCAGAAACTTGCATCTCTCATGGTATAGGGTTGCATGAGTGCGTGTGGCATGGGCAGCTTACACATCTGGACAGGCACCATCAATACTTAAGGATAAATCCAAGTTCTAGAACAGCATATGCTCCCATCCAGACGTCGTCTCTTTCAGGGAAGAACTTGCATTTTCCAACATGACAATGCCAGACCACATACTGCATCAATTACAACATCATGGCTGAGTAGAAGAAGGATTTGGGTACTGAAATGGCCAGCCTGCAGTCCAGATCTTTCACCCATAGAAAACATTTAGCGCATCATAAAGAGGAAGATGCGACAAAGAAGACCTACCACAGTTGAGCAACTAGAAGCATGTATTAGACAAGAATGGGACAACATTCCTATTCCTGAACTTAAACAACTAGTTTCCTCAGTCCCCAGACGTTTGCAGACAGTTATAAAAAGAAGAGGGGATGACACGCAGTGGTAAACCTGGCCTCGTCCCAATTTTTGAGATGTGTTGATGCCATGATATTTGAAGTCAACTTATTTTTCCGTTGAAATTATACATTTTCTCAGTTTCAACATTTGATATGTCATCTATGTTGTATTCTGAATAAAATGTTGAAATTTGAAACTTCCACATCATTGCATTCTGTTTTTATTCACAATTTGTACAGTGTCCCAACTTTTTTGGAATCGGGTTTGTACATCATGATAGTCAGTGTTTCGAGCCTGACTATGTTTTCTCCAACTTTGCCCAGACATCCACCACCAGGCAGTGTAAATTGGCATAGTGGTGCCCAGGATTTGGAATAGAAATGGTAAGTCGAATTATCTACCTTGCCATGTCCCTCTCCAGCAACTCCTGGTGTGCAAGTTGGTGTCTGTAAATTAAATTGCAGAAGTACACTCACCTAAAGGATTATTAGGAACACCCGGTCAATTTCTCATTAATGCAATTATCTACTCAACCAATCACATGGCAGTTGCTTTAATGCATTTAGGGGTGTGGTCCTGGTTAAGACAATCTCCTGAACTCCAAACTGAATGTCAGAATGAGAAAGAAAGGTGATTTAAACAATTTTGAGCGTGGTGCCAGACGGGCCGGTCTGAGTATTTCACAATCTGCTCAGTTACTGGGATTGTGACGCACAACCATTTCTGGGGTTTACAAAGAATGGTGTGAAAAGGGAAAAACATCCAGTATGCGGCAGTCCTGTGGGTGAAAATGCCTTGTTGATGCTAGAGGTCAGAGGAGAATGGTCCGACTGCTTCAAGCTGATAGAAGGGCAACTTTGACTGAAATAACCACTCGTTACAACCGAGGTATGCAGCGAAGCATTTGTGAAGCCACAACACGCACAACCTTGAGGCGGATGGGCTACAACAGCAGAAGACCCCACTGGGTACCACTCATCTCCACTACAAATAGGAAAAAGAGGCTACAATTTGCAAGAGCACGCCAAAATTGGACAGTTGATGATCGGAAAAATGTTGCCTGGTCTGATGAGTCTCGATTTCTGTTGAGATTTTCAGATGGTAGAGTCAGAATTTGGCGTAAACAGAATGAGAATATGGATCCATCATGCCTTGTTACCACTGTGCATGCTGGTGGTGGTGGTGTAATGGTTTGGGGGATGTTTTCTTGGCACACTTTAGGCCCCTTAGTGCCAATTGGGCATAATTTAAATGCCACGGCCTACCTGAGCATTGTTTCTGACCATGTCCATCCCTTTATGGCCACCATGTACCCATCCTCTGACGGCTACTTCCAGCAGGATAATGCACCATGTCACAAAGCTCAAATCATTTCAAATTGGTTTCTTGAACTTGACAATGAGTTCACTGTACTAAAATGGCCCCCACAGTCACCAGATCTCAACCCAATAGAGCATCTTTGGGATGTGGTGGAACGGGAGCTTCGTGCCCTGGATGTGCATCCCACAAATCTCCATCAACTGCAAGATGCTGTCCTATCAATATGGGCCAACGTTTCTAAAGAATGCTTTCAGCACCTTGTTGAATCAATGGCACGTAGAATTAAGGCAGTTCTGAAGGCGAAAGGGGGTCAAACACAGTATTCGTATGGCGTTCCTAATAATCCTTTAGGTGAGTGTATTTTCACTGTGAGTGTCAATCATCCCATGCATGAACTGACTACAGTCTTCCGTGATGTAGCGAAAAAAACAGTCTGCCTCAGCGACATGTGGTTGGATGAACCATAAAGTGTCATATATTGGAACCACTTATATTTAGCACTTTTATTACATTTGTAGAAAGTAAGAAAGTACTATTTCAATGGTAAAAAGTATAGATCTATATGTTAGATTTTACCCACTTCTTTCATATTTTAGTATATTGATAATACATGAATGAAAATAGCGTTTTAGTACACTAGAAATATGATGCCAATGTATTATATAATTTAATGTATTAGTATACCAACAATAGTAAATGAAATTAAAGTTTATTTGTATTGCATAAATGCATATTTGCAGCATAGTGCCCTGTATTCCACTGCTGGTTTGCTTCCAAAGCTAAGCAGTGTCCTGCCTGGTAAGTCACTGGATGGAAGACCAGTGCTGCTGGAAGTGGTGTTGGATGGCCAGTAGGGGTCACTCTTCCATCTGGTCTAAAGATAATTCCCAATGCCCCAGGGCAGTGATGGGACATCTGCCCTGTGTAGGGTGCTAAACACTTGGCAGAAATAAAGTAGTTCTCCAAAGTTTGTGAACCCTTTAGAATTTTCTATGTTTCTACATAAATATGACCTAACACATCCCTGTTCTTCAAATAAAACTGGGAGCACACTCACAACTGATTGTAATCCCATTGACTAAGAACACCTGTCTCTAATTTCACCTTTAAATTTAAATGATTATCCTAGAGGTTCACGTACTTCTGCCACTCACAGATATGTAATAATGTATAATTTTCCTCAATGAATAAAGGACTAAGTACACTATAAAAGATTTGTTTAATTTGGTTTAAATGATCTTTATCTAATTTTATGATTTTATGTGAAAATAAGAAAATCCTAAAGGGTTCACAAACTTTCAAGCACCACTGTAAATGTTCTTGAAATGTTTAGTTCCCAAGTGGGACCAATAACACTCTGGGCCTGATTTACTAACACAAGTGCAGTTTGCACTGCGTCTGTTTATGCGAGTTCGGTAATTGCGCACGCTATGCTTCCACATTTAGCGTGGTATTTATCAAACCCGATACCCATTACGCAATCAGCGCATACTCCGCCCTCCATTAGCGCGCCTCTAAAAGCGCAAACAATGGCCCCGTACGCATCTATCATGGATCTCCCTAAGGAAAAAGAAAGGG
>JACXGM010014748.1:0-21849 GCA_016801145.1 Umbra pygmaea | reverse complement strand
AATCAACATTTTTATTTCAAAACAAGTAATCCGAAACCTGACATCAAGTAAGGTCAGGAAGAACGAATTTCACACACATTGAAAAATGCTCTTTATTTGAATGAGTGAACGTGGCTCTTAAAAGGTAATTAAAGGCACTGGGGTTGCGGTGCCACCGGCTTAAAGGCACCGGGGTTGCGGTGCCAGCGGCTTAAAGGCATCGGGGTTGCGGTGCCAGCGGCTTGGGCCCGCAATCGCTGCTTGCAGCTATATTTTTATTTGATCCCATTACCATTTAACACTGTCAGGGTTGCAAATGAAAGTATACGATAAATAAAATTGTTATACACGATCAGCATTAAGCAACACATTGATTTAATGGAATACACAATTGTAATTATAGTCAGTGACATCGATGAGCCGGACGCATTAATAAATACACAGGTGGCAAATTTTTCCCAGCTTTCCTTCCTTCTTTATGCCCGGATTATATTTTGTATGCTCTTAATATTTCTCTAAAATTATCATATACTACAGTTGAGCGAAATATGCGGCTCTCATAGATGTTTTGCGATTGGTCCGATGGTGCACACACCGCCCCTTTTATGTGAATGCGCTCGTCAATACATTGGGAAATCCTGGGTTGATTTAAAGAATTGATAACCTCCGTTGTGACATCTCTTATAGATCGCAATGTTAGGTTCAGTGAAGCTAGGTAATGAAAAGAAATCCAGGGCATGTTGAACTTGCTTCTTAGTACAGGCCCCTGGTCATAGGTTTTAATTAAGAACTTCCCAAAATGGATGAACCCAGCCTTGTACTTTTACTTTGGACTTTTTACCATTGACACAAAATGTTAGAGCAATATTAACACATTTATTGTGCTGCCCCTTATTCATAGTTTTAAGGGTGATTTGTCTGTCTCATTAGGCATAGAACTTTGAGATTGTGAAAAAGTTTGAGGGAGCGGCTTCCAGAGGTCATATGATGACTTAAGAACACTACTGTATGTTGTTCATTACCCATTTTTGTCCTTACTTTAAAAGAGTTTTCTCACCCTCTTTGGCTTAGTAGCATAGCTTCAAACCCACAGAAGCAAAAACATTTCAGGACAAGCCACTTTCTGTGAATGCAGCAGGTCGTTGCTGTAAATAAGAAATTGTTCTTAGTCAACTTACCTGGTTAAATAAAGGTTAAATTAAAAAAAAAAAATAGTGGAAAGAAATGGATGCTCCATTTCAATAACTTAAACGTGTATCATAGCAGATTTCTTTACTCATCATACGTAGTTGAAAAAAGTTGTTGAAGATTCAATCGCTTGCACTGAATGGGAGCCATGTTATTTCCAACGTAGTTACTGCCATTTACATGTACGTTAACAACACCAAGCTGATTAAAACATAGACGCATTGCCTGAAATAAGGGTAGGACAATTATAATTAGCGATACTATTTCCTGCTCCCATGAGCTGCAATTCTGTAAATGAGTTATCTTTTCAACCTGGTAGTGAGTAGAGTCACTTGTGCTAAATTAGGTTTGGAACAAAAACCTACGGGATGGCAGCTCGCAGGAGTATCGCTGCTTTAGATAAGTACCATAATCCGAAAATAGCATGAATATATTGTTGACTCTATTCATATATATTGTTGAATCCAAAGTGATAGAAATGTACATTACGCTTAACTGGAATGCACATTATATGAAAGGCACCTATAGGAGATTATCCACACGTAATATTCCCCTGGCCGTTATTTAAGACCAGCCTTTATTTGTCCGTGTTGACCATGCCCCCGGCCACTATCAGAGGCCCAGCGTTTAATTGACTACTGGTTTTTATTTGAGGAATTACGGTACTTTGGATTGGATATTTAGTTTTTGTTTGTATATAATAAGCATATGTTACCAATAAGCAGGATGCATATGTGTTGGTTATTAAATTACCAGTTTATTTTACTTGTAAGGGATTGAATAATAATAATAATATTATTAATAATAAGCATTGACACAATGTCTTTGTGGACAACAACTATATTAATATTTGCATCATACTGCTTTGTCGGTGAGATTGTGAAACTCACTGGGTAAATACCATAATGCATTATTTGGTGATTTAGGTAGAACATATTGCCTTAAGCCCAGAATTTAATGAAATAGAAAAACTGTACTTATATATAGCATAATATTTCAGCTAGTTTGCTACCAATATTTAAAGAAACGTTATACATGTCAAATTATTTATATTGAGCTATTGGTAAAGTTTTATTAAATGATGTGGGTTTTCGAGAGGAGCTCTAGGGGCATGAGGGAGATGGAGGCCCAAAGTCCCCCCTAAACCCTAAGCCTGAATAGACTTAAGTAAAGTCACCTGGTAAGTGATTGAGTGCAGGAGGCTGCAAGGACTCAAAATGACATGAATAGGAATGTGATAATGTGTTCTTTGTGACATTATCACATTACCTTGATGACACAGAAACATACTGCACACTAATGTGGGTTTGGGACTTTTTATTTGCTTCGTTCTGGCTATGTGTTAATACTTGCATGTAAACTATTATCTATCCATGTTAACATCATGGTTGGTTGCTCCTTCGATGCCTGTTTGTTTACCGTTCTTCTTTGTTGCTCTGTTACGAAACGGGTTTGCTGAGGTTTATGTACAGACTCTGTTCAGACTCTGGGGAATACACAGTTCTGGTCGAATTAAACCTATCATCTGCCTTTGACTCTATTTAGCATACTATTATTATTAACAGGCTTCATGATCTGGTCGGGATGTCTAGTTCAATTCTAAAATTATTTACTTTTTGTCTTTGGGGCAGAACTTTCAGTGTTTCTGTGAATCAGATAATGTCAGAAACTACTGGTTTATAATGTGGGGTACCTCAGGGTTCTGTCTTAGGACCTATCCTGTTCTTTTTATATATACCGGTATTCCCTCTAGGACAGATAATAAAGGAGTTCATCAACATATCTTACCATTTTTATGCTGACGATATCCAACTGTATTGCTCTTTTAAAGCTAATGAGTTCCATAAACTGCCTTCCTTATTTAGTAGGAAGTATCATACAGTGGTTAAGAGACTATTTGCTTTTTAACCCAGGAAAGACAAACACTAATTATTGCCCCCAATAGTCATGTCCCTTTGATCAAGCTGTCTCTGTCTCCAAACCTTCTTTTCTCACAAATCTTTATTAGGTGACTCATATTCCTTTTCATCAGTGTGTTTTTGATTCAAAGGTTGTCTTACTCCAGGTAAATGTTGCTTTATAACAGCTGTTTATTGATTGGTAGTGCAGCAGCAAGTGAGCGATGTTAAATAGCTGATGTCCCATACAGTAAACCATGCTGCGAAACTAGGCGCAGTAGAGATGTTCTGTTGTTAGCAAATAGTTTTGTGGAAAGTTAGTAACATATTTTTCAGTAGTAACTAGGTAAACTAACAAATTAAACATGTTTTTAGCTTACATGCTTAAAATGTGTTTCAAATATGCTTTTTGGTGGGTGTAGGTGACTGTTGGTAAATGGACTGAATTTATATAGCCATGCAAGGCGCCAGCCAGCTCATCGGTAGCGGCTGGGGGTAAGGGTCTTGGTCATGGAAACCTTGACACTTGGTCCGGAGGACCCGGGGATTGAACCACCAACCTTCCGGTTGCTAGACAACCTACTTGAGCCACTACCGCACCTCATTAATCCTAAATGGACAGAAATATTAATGTGTTATACTTTCCAAGTATTAACACAATTTTTCAATGAAATTACGTGGTTTCATCCATTTTCTTTTAAGTTAGTTTATTTTTATTTTGAAAGATCAAATAATGAGTGATTGCCTGATCATGTTGGGTGAAGACTTATTGTAATGAAGTAAATGGATCATTGTAATTTGGTTCCTGGAGAGAGAAGTGGGTCACTCTATCTATATATATATATATATATATTAGAACCAAGATGATAAATTAAACCTCTAGTTCCTGTTATTGTTTGTCAGACAAAGAAAAAGTGAAATCTGATGTTTGGTCACTTGCTCCCCATGCCGGTATCACCTTTTTTTTTACTGCCAACGTGGATCACCTGCACAACTATTGGTTGTGAATTATTTTGTACATTACTTAAACTGAAGCTAAACAAAAACTGAACCTGTTTCCCCATATATCTTTTTTTTTTAGTTAGGGTAGGGTTAGTAAAATAAATACAACTTTTAATTAAATGGGACAGAAGAAAAGAACACATACAAAAAATAAAACTAATTAAAATAAAACTGAACTGGTAGGGAACATATTCCAATCAAGGACAATAACAAAAACATGTATCCTATCATAGATGTAATCTGAAAATAGTTTTTTCAAGTTAAAATATGATGTATTTTAACTTGTATTTGGCTAAATTCGCTATCAGTAAACCAGATAGAGCTGCAGTTCATCTACATAGAGTGCCTTGAGAAAGTATTCGGCCACCTTGAACTTTTCGACCTTTTGCCACATTTCAGGCTTCAAACATAAAGATATGAAACTTTAAGTTTTTGTGAAGAATCAACAACAAGTGGGACACAATCATGAAGTGGAATGAAATTTATTGGATATTTCAAACTTTTTTAACAAATAAAAAATGGATTTTCAGCCCCCTTAAGTTAATACTTTGTAGCGCCACTTTTTGCTGCGATTACAGCTGTAAGTCTCTTGGGGTATGTCTCTATCAGTTTTGCACATCGAGATACAAACATTTTTGCCCATTCCTCCTTGCAAAACAGCTCGAGCTCAGTAAGGTTGGATGGAGAGCGTTTGTGAACAGCAGTTTTCAGTTCTTTCCACAGATTCTTGATTGGATTCAGGTCTGGACTTTGACTTGGCCATTCTAACACCTGGATATGTTTATTTGTGAACCATTCCATTGTAGATTTAGCTTTATGTTTTGGATCATTGTCTTGTTTGAAGACAAACCTCCTTCGCAGTCTCAGGTCTTTTGCAGACTCCATCAGGTTTTCTTCCAGAATGGTCCTGTATTTGGCTCCATCCATCTTCCCATCAATTTTAGCCATCTTCCATGTCCCTGCTGAAGAGAAGCAGGCCCAAACCATGATGCTGCCACCACCATGTTTGACAGTGGGGATGGTGTGTTCAGGGTGATGAGCTGTGTTTCTTTTACGCCAAACATAACGTTTTGCATTGTTGCCAAAAAGTTCTATTTTGGTTTCATCTGACCAGAGCACCTTCTTCCACATGTTTGGTGTGTCTCGCAGGTGGCTTGTGGCAAACTTTAAACAACACTTTTTATGGATATCTTTCAGAAATGGCTTTCTTCTTGCCACTCTTCCATAAAGGCCAGATTTGTGCAGTATACGACTGATTGTCCTTGTATGAGCTGAAAGTTTAAAGGGACTGCCGGGTCTTGGTAGATTTGCAGTGGTCTGATACTCCTTACATTTCAATATTATTGCTTGCACAGTGCTCCTTGGGATGTTTAAAGCTTGGGAAATCTTTCTGTATCCAAATCCGGCTTTAAACTTCTCCACAACAGTATCTCTGACCTGTCTGGTGTGTTCCTTGTTCTTCATGATGCTCTCTGTGCTTTCAATGGACCTCTGAGACTATCACAGAGCAGGTGCATTTATACGGAGACTTGATTACACACAGCTGGATTCTATTTATCATCATTAGTCATTTAGGTCAACATTTGATAATTCAGAGATCCTCACTGAACTTCTGGAGAGAGTTTGCTGCACTGAAAGTAAAGGGGCTGAATAATTTTGCTCGCCCAATTTGTCAGTTTTTTATTTGTTAAAAAAGTTTGAAATATCCAATCAATTTTGTTCCACTTCATGATTGTGTCATACTTGTTATTGCTTCTTCATAAAAAAATTACAGTTTTATATCTTTATGTTTGAAGCCTGAAATGTGGCAAAAAAGGTTGAAATGTTCAAGGGGGCCGAATACTTTCGCAAGGCACTGTATATACCCTTCTAGTCAATGTGAGCCATTATTTTCTATTTGCCTGATTGTATTTGTTCCAATTATCTATTTAGATTTATTTTCAGTCCTGTACAACATTTTTGTTGGTGTTGAACAGTAGTTAGCATCATTGTTCTTGTAATTTCATCCTGATGTCAAGCTGAGACCATGTTTATTATTAACAAAATGATCAGCATAACAATTACGATTATCAAGTGAGATCAAACCCATAGAAAAATGATGAGATCGGCGCACTTCAGATAAAATGCCTAATAATTTGTTATGGTGTTTTTATATGCTCTGTTCCCAGTGTCAGTGTCATCCATGGCAATAATTCTGAGTATGGAAACCGATAAGAGAAGACAGTGGAATCTAAAGAGGGTGTCTGCGTGGCCGGTCGACAGGAAAACATCAGAGATGGGTGGGTAAATAAAATTCTAAACAGTCAGTAAACCAAAACGAGATTGGTTAATTGCAATGTTTACATTGATGACAGAGTTATGCAGTTTCTTTACCAACAAATATAGACTTTGTTACATGATGACAGAACCATCTATGTTTTCATTTGTTACAGTGGACAGCTCTGAGTGTCCTTTTCTCAATGGAGGGAGCTTATCTTCAGGAGAGGCTGAACAACATCTTGACAATGACAAGCAGTGTATCTCCAAAACCAAACTCTTCAAGAAACAGTGCAGAGAGAAGCCTTACCACTGCTTAGACTGTGGTAGCAATTTTATGACTTCAAATGAATTAAAGGTTCATCAGCGAATACACACAGGAGACAAGCCTTATGGATGTGATCAGTGTGGAAAGAGATTTGCTCAGTCAGGACACCTGGTGGTACATAAGAGAATACACACTAGAGAGAAGCTATATGGTTGTGATCAGTGTGGAAAGAGATTTGCTCAGTCAGGACATCTGGTGGTACATAAGAGAATGCACACAGGAGACAAGCCTTATGGTTGTGATCAGTGTGGAATGAGATTTGCTCAGTCAGGAAACCTGGTGGTACATGAGAGAATACACAAGGGAGAGAAGCTATATGATTGTGATCAGTGTGGAAAGAGATTTGCTCAGTCAGGGAACCTGGTGGTACATAAGAGAATACACAATGGAGAGAAGCTATATGATTGTGATCAGTGTGGAAAGAAATTTTCTCAGTCAGGAAACCTGGTGGTACACAAGAGAATACACACTGGAGAGAAACCATATGGTTGTGATCAGTGTGGAAAGAGATTTGCTGAATTTGGAAAATTGGTTGCACATAAGAGAATACACACAGGAGAGACACCTTACACATGTGATCAGTGTGGAAAGACATTTAGTGTGTCAGGACATCTGGTTTCACATAAGAGAATACACACTGGAGAGAAACCTTATGGTTGTGATCAGTGTGAAAAGAGATTTGGTTGTTCACAAAATCTGGCTAGACATAAAAGAAAACACACTGGATAATGCCTTACCACTGCTTATATTGTGGTAGCGGTTTTATGATTTCCAAATAAATTTAAGTGTCACCAGCAAATACACACTGTCGAGAACCCTTAAACGTGCGGTGTACTTGCCATTCCCTACCTGTCGCGCGCCAATGTGACGTCAAGATGACATTGATTATGTTGGCGCGTGAGGATTTGGAGCACGTGAGCAGAGGTCGTGCACCACAAATTTATATTTTCCAGCGCTGCGCGACAAAGCAGAAACAGTGAGCATGGACAAATTAGAGGGCACAGTAAACAATTCATAATAACACAGTTAATGATTCATAATAACACAGTTAATGGTTCATAACAACACAGTTAAAATCATCTTAGCCACTGTTGACATTGACATCAATGCTGCTTTCAGTTCTGCCATCATTTACTTTTTTATTCTTCTTTTAGTCCGTAGAGATATCAAAGTCTGTAGCCTTTCCTCAGTTGCAACACCTCTGTTCAGGAGAAGACTGCCACTAGTGTCGCGAGAACCAGCGTGAGTAAAATAGTTACGGCGCATCCATGACGTCACATTAAAGCACGACAGGTCGGCAACCGCGAGTAAACTGAGGCCTTTATGGTTGTGGTCAGTGTGGAAAGAAATTGGCTCGGTCAGGATACCTGATCATACATAAGAGAATACACACTGGAGAGAAACCTTACGGTTGTGACCAGTTAGGAAACACAGAAGGAAACTCCACATTTGAAGGTATTATTTATACTTAGGTAAAAACTGTTTAGTGGAATCCTTGGAGGTGGAGTTTCACCGTCTCATGCTTATGTGGCTCTTCCAGCTGACCTTTTAGTTGTTAATCAACCTCCACCAATGAAATGGAATTGCTGATATTTAGGTCACTATAATGAAATCTGTGAGATATTATTGTTAATAAGTACAACTACAATTATTAGTGATAGGCATTCGGAATCAATGCAGTGAACTGATCATTAAGTTCAGTTATTTACAAGCTTGTTTTAAATATTGCATTGATATGTAATTATGGGACTACATTGTTTATTTAAACACTTATTTTAATGTTTCCAGCATAGAACAATTGAAATTTAACATTTTGGCAAATGAACCCTGTTTATTTTTTTTCAAACAATAACAAATGATTAGGTCTTCAAAAAGGGGATAGCACAGGCTGATAGGATGACATGATGATATAGACTGTCTATAGGATGATAGGAAAATGTATATTTGTTTAAACCTAAGGGTGCTGGAGTGGTTGTTGGTTGACCTTAAAGGTCATTTTATGACATCAGAAGGCTGTAGTAGATTATGTAATTTTGGAAATAAAAGGTTTGGTTGTCTTGTATTCATTGTTTATCTTGTAAAATACACCAATTTCATTTGGAAATAGATTCATAATTTTGCTCATTCCTTCATGGATACTTTGTTTTCTTTACTTAACAAATTAAGCACAATACTAGCTGCATTTCTGGGGTAGGCTACTGAATGTGCATCATTTGAACAGGAGAAGTGTTTTCATCTGAGTCATTGTGTATTGTATGATAAATGCAACGTAATATGTCATTGTTTTGCAACCACGCGATAGAGCACTCATTTATTGTCAGTTGTGTAGTTGGGCACAATACTGCCACAGTGTCATGATGAATGTTTGTTTAAATTGAAGGTTTCACTCTATTTGGATAGTCAAAATGAGTATCTGTAGATCATCTACAGATGTATTTATATACTATAACGACCCATTAGAAAGCATAGTGAATGCTTGCAATGGTTAAGATTAGGGTTAGGTTTAGAATTAGAGATAGCTTAAGAGTAAGGGAAAAGGTTAAGTTTAGAGAGGATGGGGTTAGGTTTAGTAGATGGTTAATTGAATCGTTTTTGATAGTCTCTATTGCTAGTTTAAGTCTGTAAAGCATCTACAGATGGACTATCCAAATAAAGTGTTACCACTGAGATTTGAATGTTTGGGGAATTAATGTTTATATAAATTTTAAAGGAACTAATGAAGTGTAGGTAAATACGGAATGCATTCATGACGGTTTCTTATTTATGTTGTATGTGTTTCAGTGTAATTTGGCCTGTCACTGTTTAGCCTGTGTATGTATAACATTAATGCTTGTGGCTAGTACCTGGTCTACTTGGTTTTAAGATGTTTTCTGTCTGCTAGTATTTGTGTTGTCTATTTGTTTGTTTCCTCTCTATTCCATTACGTTCAAGGAATATGGAGGGTTTTTATGGTCAATGTGAACATGTGTGAATAAGAACTTTATGACTGTACTTTAAAGGGATAGGGAGGGTTTTTATGGTCAATGTGAACATGTGTGAATAAGAACTTTATGACTTAAATAAAACTGCTTGTTACAGCCCTAGAACTGTCCTCTTGCCTACTGGATTCACTTTACATGAATGTACCACATTTTTATGTAAGCAAACCTTAAGCAAAGCCATAGTTGGCTACCCCAGGTTACAATTATCTACATTAGCTGGTTAAATATCACTTGGGGAGGGAGCTAATTAAAGGACAATTCCAGCCAAAATGATCCTAGTGTTAATAACACATGGGTACCGAGTCAACCGTTCTATGGGATATATTTTCATGCTAATCGAATGTGCTCAGATTTAGTGTGAAGTGATAATTACCTTATAATGCTAGTTGTGAGGGCATGGATGAAGTAAAAATAAATCACTATTTTATACCACTAACAAGCCTCAAAATAGCACCCCACTTCCACGGTAGCATAATGAGGGTCCCTTCATGCAAAATGAATCATTCAGATCTTTGTAAGTGTTCAGACAGTTTATTAAAAAGATAGTTTAAAAAAAACTGTACCGTTCCCGTATACAGGCAGGCGCCATCTTGGGAAAACAGACTAAACCAGTCAAACCACAATCTCTGCTACGTGAGCTGAACTGTGACTTGGACCCATGGCAAGAGATTATTCGGTTATTCATGCAGATCAATAAGCAAGACTTACAGCCGGCGATCCGAACTAAAATCAAACACAATTTGCTCACAGTTCAGCTCACAGCGTTCGTGGTTTCACTGGTCAAGTCTGTTTTCCGAAGATGACACCTGCCTTCGTATTCTCTCATGCTACACCAGAACATGCACTGCCTACTGACCCATCAATTCTTGTTTGAAAATGGGGTTACCATTCTTAGAAGTTCCTGTGGAGCTCTGTATGCGGATAGTGAAGAGGATCTCTAAGAAAACCACAAATATTTAGAGACTGACAAACCCTGTTGGCTGACAACACTGCATCTTATTGTGATAAGACTAGTTGTCATTTTACTTAAATAAATGCTCAGAATGACTATTTTTATTTTGAATTTGGGGGTAATTTGGCCAGTAGTTAATGGAATAAAAACAAAGTAAAATTTTACTTAAACACATACCTATCAACTGTAAAACCAGTGACCAGTGGTCTCTTATATTTTATTACAGATGAATGTACTAACCTATTGCAGACAAAGCACACATTGAACAACTATCAAGTTAATTCAACAAAGTATTTAAACATCAATGTGCAAGACACAAAAATATCGGTTCATTTAACAGGTTAATTTAAAGAATATACCTAATATAATATCATTGAAACAGGCTTTATCAAATTTGTATTCCTAACATAATTTGGTCCCTGACGAGAAACCCATACATCCTATGGTCAGTTCACAAAACATGAAGACATCTTAGTGCAAGTTTCGTACAGTTATGAAAACTTGCCAAACCAAAAAAAAACCTTACTTTATATGCTATTGAACTTGGATGCCTCTTGTGAACACATGAATATCTATCACTTCCTCTGTATCCCTCATTTCCAAGTGTACCAAACATAATTCAGTAAACAGATAGATTTTTGATTGAAAGATATCAGAAAATTACAGTGGTTACACAAACTGAAAACACTACATTTATACTACAGATTTCAGTGGCATGGGGGTGCTCGCTCGTAACGACAGGTGCTCGTAACGACAGGTGCTCGTAACGACAGGTGCTCGTAACGACAGGTGCTCGTAACGACAGGTGCTCGTAACGACAGGTGCTCGTAACAACAGGTGCGAGCATGCTTCAATGTCCAGTCAGACAATCAAACACAATCTGAGCTCATGATGCGGCAGAGTTTTGGTATTCAGCACATCAGCTTGATGAAAGGAGAAAGGATTATTATGAACAAATTGCTCACAACCAAATATCACATCCAATTTTGAAAAAATTTGTATAGCCCTCTGGTCTCCTGACAAAGCAAATCACATTGCACACTGATCACTACCATAAGGTTTCTCTTCTGTGTGTATTCTCTGATGTCTGAACAGGGTTCCTGATTCAGCAAATCTCTTATTCATAAAATTCCTAACACATTTTGTCCTTGATATTCTCTACACTCACTTCATCTAATCCACTGGTGCTGACCCAGAAGAAGGGCTCTTAATTCTGGGGAGCTAACTATCTTTTATTTGTCTGTACTGTATGTCTATGACACCACAAGCTGGATTTCTCACTGACTGGCTCTGCTAAACCCAATTATATATGCACCTCAACAAACGTGTATTATATAGTTTTTTACCTTTCATGCTGTCAGTTTGTAGTTTCACATTAAATAACAACCTAGAACCTTAAAATGTAAACTATTTGTAGACTAATACTGTGGCAAAGGAAATACAAATAGGTTACATGTTCCCTGACCTGTGTTTTCTGCGTCACAGCTAAAAAAAGGATTATAACCGTTTTGTAAGTCAAACTTTCCTTTTTTGCAAGGTAGATGATTTGACTTATAACTGCCAACCTTTGGGCTTCAGATTTGACATGATGGTTTCGCAGCATTCAGGAAGTGGGCATTCCACGATCTCAATAAGCCAACAAAACACACATGCATACTTAGTTCCTTTTTCCATTGCTTTTCATTCCACATCCCAAAAAACTATTCTCTGGGCCTTATAACACCCTAACTGACTGTACAGCCAGTGACAATAAAAACCATAGAATTAGAATTAAAACATCCCATTGGGTCCTGTTCTTATTAACATTAATAGAGGTACTCTAATAAGAACATGTCCACTTGTGGGGACAGATGCTGTGGCAATCTCCAGTTGTTTGTGTTTGCCGTCTAAAAAGGAAGGCTGGTTCTGACATTGCATTTTCATTATAGGTCAATCAGAAAACAAGCAGGTGAGGACAGTTAAGCCTACAGAAGCATTTTCATTCTCTCTGTCTGTCTTCAGTGCCTCCTTATCCAACATCCTCTTTACCAGTTAGGACTCGCTGCTCTGCACTAACGTGAAACATTTCTGTACATAACTAAGTAGTTCACATGACTCACAACATTCTTTAAAGCAAGCGTGCTAGTACTATATATGGGTTTATCGTTTCACATTTCAAATAAGGGCTGGGCGATTTGGCCTGATTTGCATTCCTCAATACAATATGTACTCTAGAGCCCGTTTGCCTGGCAACACTATATAATGCCGGCAACACAAACTTGGATATTTAATTTCAAAATAATAGCGTTTGTTTTAATTCACTGCAATAATCATTGTGAATTCATTATAAAGCTAGTGAATTGTAACCTAATGCAATTGTATTGTGTGTAAAGAAACAATAAGAGTATGTGATAACAAAAACAACACATTTAACATGTTTTATTTAAAACATTAAAAACATAAACAAATACTTTGTACACAAATTGATTGGATACACTGGGGGAAAAGTATTTAGTCAACCATCAATTGTGGAAGTTCTCCCACTTAAAAAGATGAGGCCTGTAATTTTCATCATAGGTACACTTCAACTATGAGAGACAAAATGAGAAAAGAACACAATACAATCACATTTCAGATTTTTTTTTCATTTTGTCTCATAGTCTCTCATAGTTGAGTTTGTCTCTCACGTGTACCTATGATGAAAATTACAGGCCTCTCATCATTTTAAGTGGGAGATCTTGCACAATTGGTGGCTGACTGAATACTTTTTTTCCCCACTGAACGCAGCTCTGGTAGAGTTGTTGATTGGTCATATGGTGCACACAACGCCACTTTGATTTGTAAACGAGATCGGTGCTGGCTTGGTAAAACCTGTTTTTTTTTAACAAATTGATATCTACCATCATGACGCTGCTTACTTGGGATCGCTCTAGTTAGGCTTAGTGGAGACAGCGAAGAAAAATAAATCCTGGGCATGTTGAACTTTCTTCAAAGTATAGGCCTCTGAAGTTAGCTCGCCAACCCCAAATCTTGCTTCGTAGTATAGGCCTCTGAAGTTAGCTCACCAACCCCAAATCTTGCTTCGTAGTATAGTCCTCTGGTCCCCTGACAAAGCAAATCACTTTCCAAACTTATCACTACCATAAGGCTTCTCTCCTGTGTATTCTCAGATGTCTAAACAGGATTCTTGATTCAGCAAATCTCTTTCCACACTGAACACAACCGTAAGGATTCTCTTCAATGTGTATTCTCTTGTGCCTCACCAGGGTTCTTGATCCAGCAAATCTCTTTCCACACTGATCACAACTATAAGATATCCCTCTTTTGTGTATTCTCATATGTGCAACCATGTTGGCTGACCGAGCAAATCTCCTTCCACACTGACCACAACTATAAGGCTTCTCCCCTGTGTGTATTCTCTTATGTGTAAACAGGTGTCCTGACTGAGAAAATCTCTTTCCACACTGATCACAACCATAAGGCTTTTCTCCTGTGTGTATTCTTTTATGCTTCACCAGGACTCCTGATACAGCAAATCTCTTTCCACACTGATCACAACCATAAGGTTTCTCTCCTGTGTGTTTTCTTACATGTGCAACCAGGGATGATGATTTAGTAAATCTCTTTCTACACTGAATACAACCATAAGGTTTCTCTCCAGTGTGTATTCGCTGATGAACCTTTAATTCATTTGAAGTAATAAAACGTCTATTACAGTCTAAGCAGTGATAAAGCTTCTCCCCGGTGTGTATTCTCATATGTGTAACAAGGTGTCCTGATCTAGCAAATCTCTTTCCACACTGATCACAACTATATCGTTTCTCCCCAGTGTATCTGTGTTGATGTTTGGTTTTAGAGATGCTCTTCTTTTCCTTGTCAAGATGTTGTTCAGCCTCTCCAGATGATAAGCCCCTCCCACTGAAGTGACATTTAGAGCTGTGCACTGTGAAACAAAGACAGAGATGGTTCAGTCTTCATGAAACAAGGTCTATTTATACAAGTAAAAATAATTTGGGATGCACTGACGCCACTTTTTCATTGCCGATACCAATTAGAATACTGAACTTTGAGTTCCGATCCAACACCAAGTACCGATCCAATACCAGCGAATTAATGCAACATAATGCCACATTTGCATTGAACCACTGTGCTGTCAGACTTAAAAACATGGGACACATGTCTGAACTCCAAATGTCTGTAGTGAAACTAATTGCAGGGACATCTTTCAGCAAATCAATCCAAAAGTTCCAGACACTTTGCGTGTGGATGCCCACATTTTACTGCCACTTTTTTCATCCAACAGCATTTCACATTTGAGAGGTGCAAACTTTAATTTTCTAACACTTTTGCCACAATATTGGATGAATGTGTGTGTGTGTGTGTGAGCATGTATTCTTCTCTGGTAAAAAGAGCACACCGCTTAACACAATATTGGATGAATGTGTGTGTGTGTGTGTCTGTGAGCGTGTATTCTTCTCAGGTAAAACGAGGGCACCGCTTAACACAATATTGGATGAATGTGTGTGTGTGAGCGTGTATTCTTCTCTGGTAAAACGAGCGCACCGCTTAACAGAATCCATTACAAGCAGACTCAACAAACACCATGGCGAATGTTTTTACTGTCAGCAGAATCATCCAATGAGCACTAGAATTTCACTCTGTTCATTTTTGTTACTAAAACACATACTGTCCCTGATATTCTTTACACTCACTTCATCTAGTCTACTGGTGCTGACCCAGCAGAAGGGCTCTTAATTATGGGGAGCTATAACTATAATTTCTTCATCTATACTACACTGACTAGCTCAGCTAAACCCAATTATATATGCACCTCGACAAACGTGTAATTTTGTCAAATCCACGTCAGAAATGCTCTAAGTAATAACAAATAAAAAAAAATTACAATTCACTCGCCACAGTGGCTGGTAGATTAGGCTGAAGACAGTATCCACAATGTCAATAAGCACTCGCATGATTTCCACCGTGGTTGGTTAACGAGGACAAAGAATTTGAATAACTTTTCTGTATAATTTTTTTCACTTTTCATTTGTATTTGTATTTGTATTTATTTATTTATTTACAAAGCACCTTCCAGGCTACACAGTAGCTCCAAAGTGCTGTAGATTACAAAAGATCAAAATCAAAACAGCTCTACATGACAAAAAAAACTGAAAACAAGCTAACCAATAAAACGTACAGCACCCATTGAGTGACTTAAAATGCAAGCGAGAACAAACGAAACCTAATATTTAATGTTGGGGAAGACCTAACAAAAACGGGTAGGTCATTCCATAATCTCGGACCAGCAACAGCGAAAGCACGATCACCCTTGGATTTAAGACGTACTCGTGGGATAGTTAGCTGGAGTTTATTTGAGGATCTTAGTGATCTATTTGTCTTATAAGGCTTAATGAGCTCCACTAAGTATTCTGGAGCCATAACATAAACTGCTTTAAAAACATATAGTAAAATATTTTAATGAATCCTATATTGTACTGGCAACCAGCCCAATGAGGATAACAAAGGAGTGACATGATCTGTCTTCTTTGTATTCATAAGCAATCTTACAGCAGCATTTTGAACTAACTGGAGACGTGTGATATGCGAATGACAAGTCCCAAAGTAAATGTCTAATCTAATCGTGAAAAGATAAGTGTATTAATAACTTTTTCCAAATCACATGCTGAGAGAATCGACTTTGATTTGGCTATTGTCCTAAGATTAAAAAAAAGCAGTTCCGAACCAAAGTTTTTATCTGTTCATCAAACTTCAGTGACAAATTAAGTTTTTTACTTGACCCTGTAGGTAGCTGCCCCAAGGTCATAAGTTATCGTTTCCTGTCTTATTACGAACTGTACAACAAAAGATAATAATTTCTGTTTTCTGTTCATTTAATTGGACAAGATTATCAGCCATCCACGTTTTTACTTCCTCCAAATATTTAAGAAGTGTTGCCCCTGAGTCACCACTATTTGGTCTCAAAGGTACATAAATTTGAGTGTCATCCACATATAGATGGTAAAGGATACCATATTTTTTAAAGATCGTTCCCGAGGGGAGCATGTACAGTGAGAACAAGACTGGACCAAAGATGGATCCTTGAGGGACCCCACAGTCAACAGATGCTGGAGAGGAAAAATAATTCCCAAGCTTAACTGTAAAAGATCTTTCCTCCAGGTAAGAGGTAATCCATTTAAGAAGTGTTCCCTGAATACCAACAAACTGAGTCAGGCAGTTCAGAAGGATGGAATGATCAATGGTAACAAAAGCTGCAGATAAGTCTAAAAGAATTAAAATCCCAGAATGGTGACCCATTTTTCAATCAAGAATTGATTGGTCAGTAGGCGGTGCTTTTGTTCGGGGTAATCGGTTATCTTGACTATAACCTTCTCCGGAGCAGGTTAGGTTTGCAGCATAAGTTACCATGGCGATGTTACCCGGTAACAGGTGACCCAACGTCGTGATACTGAAAACCCAAGGTTAAACCTGAAGTTTCCTCGCTAACCCAAAATCTTGCTTCGTAGTATAGGCCCCAGGTCAATGACCTGAAGAGAGCTGGGACCACAGTCTCAATGAAAACCATTAGTAACACACTACACCGTCATGGATTTAAATCCTGCAGTGCACGCAAGGTCCACCTGCTCAAGCCAGCGCATGTCCATGCCCATCTGAAGAAGAAGGATGAGTACAACCCCAAAAACACCATCCCATATATAACTACTCACCTCTCCACCTGATAGCTGATGTGTGGTGAGCGTTCTGGCGCAAAATGGCAACGAGAGATCGAACATGAGTCTGCGCCTAGCCCCACAGAGTGACCGCCAGCCTGTGCATGGTGGGGGATTTTACCCCTTCCTGTCGATTTATGTAGGTCACAGTTGTACGTTTGTCCGACCAGATGCACATCATGACCCTTGACCAGACGCAAAGGAGTTTAGAACCAGAAGTACCACCAGGCAAGCCTTTCCAGGCATGTCCAAGCACGTCTTCCCCTATCCTGACTGGGAGGCGTCCGTGTAGACGGAAGTGAGATGTCACTTTACCCAATGGTGCCCTCATGTTCAGTCCGTCCGTGTCTCTCCAATAGGCCTGGCTTAGAGACTCCAGAATCTTCAGGCGACAGGTGCAATGATTTATAGGCGACAGGTGCACCCTAAGCCTGGCAAACCACCATTGAATTTTGCGCATGTGTAACAGGCCTAGCGGCGGCACTACCACGTGAGCGGCCGACATCAGGCCCAAGAGTGACATGACGTGCTTCGCCGAAACCACCCTTGAGGGTCGGCAGCGCCCGAGCATGAGACAGGCATGCCCTCATTTTGGTCGAATTTAGCTAGAGGCCCAGATAAATCACCTCCTGAGAAGGCTACAGTGTGCTCTTTTCTAAACCCAAAGCCATCAGGTGTCTCATTGTCTCCGCTGTGTGAGACATGACCTGTTCCGGGGACTTGGCTAGAATTAGCAGGTCATCTATGTAGGCCAACAACCTGATCCCTTTCCTTCTCAACAGGGCCAACGCTACTTCCAATACTTTTGAGAATACCAGAGGAGTCAGTGTGCGTAACCGAATAGCATTCTCCTGTTGTCGTAGCATTTCCCCTGAAACGAAAAACAAAGGACTCTGGTGTCTGAGCGATCGCTATGTGAAAGTAAGCGCCGTTCAGATCTATGCTCGTGAAGACACTATCAAGTCTTTACAGTCAGCATGCGAAAAGTCCTTTTCATAATTTGAGCCATTTAAAACTCTCAGGTCCAGGATCTGTCTCACTGCCCCCAGTTCTTTTTGGACAAGGAAGTAGAGGGAATTAAACCTCCTCTCCTCATCCTCGGAAGGGACCAGTGAAATCGCTGTATTCGCTAACAGCTGTGAAATCTGATTCCCTGGAAGATGAAACAACAGTCTGGCCCCTGCCCCCGCTTTTCCCTGTAAACTCGAGGGGGACAGCCCAAGGTGGGCCCGCCAGGAAAAGGCATTTCCTGAGAGGGTCAATCCGACACCGTGGCTATAGTAGAAACCTTATTACTGCTGATCAGCCCTGCCCCCCCATTTCCGTCACCATTTTCACAAAAAGGAGAGCAGGGAGTTGAGTGGATCGTTCCGCATACTGTGAGCTACGCAGACTGTCGAGCAACGCAGGGTGGGGGAGGCAGAATGTGAGCTATGCGGGGCAAGGTGCCGACACGCCAGGGAGCAATTGAGGGGGATCCCGCCCAGGGGACGATCAGGTTGAGTCGCTGCAGTTCTCACTAGTGGGAAAACAAATGGCTAATTAACAGAGCGCGGTTTTGCTCTCTCCCTATGTCTCTGAGAGGAACCAGGTCTAGGCCCTCTGCCAGACAGTCGTCTAGAAGATGCCGCTCTCGCCACAGCAGAAAAGGAAGTTTGAGACTGCTTCAAAATCTGAAACATTTTCTGAAGTAGCTTTTGGTCCTCCTCTTCCCTCACTACTTGGGCCGCAGCCTCTGCCACCAATTTACCAAACAGGGCATCCTGTTCAATCTGGTCATTGACCAGCAGGAGTTATCATTCAGCGTGGAGCCGGCCAACCACAGGTGGCGATGAGCCACTACTGAGACTGCCACTGTCCATCCGGAACAAACCGCTATGGCCTGAACCAACTGTAAGTTGGCCGCCACAGCTCGTCCCACTTCCTCTTCTTCTGCTGTGGTCAGGGAGTCCCTTCCCAGCGACAGACTGGAGAAGCTGCCAGCAGCCCGATGTTGGAAGCAGCTCCCATTGTCTGCGCTTCCAGGATGTAGGTCTTCTCTGCTAGCAAGGCAGAGACCCTGTCTTTCTTCTCAGATAGGAGAGGCTTCCTGTCAGCAGCCTAGGCAGAGAGAGGTCCCACTCGCCAGAACCGCCGCTAATGCTGGGTTGAGACGAGGAATTCCAGAGGCAAGGACGTCGATAGCCTCATCCATCCCGCTGAGCCCGCAGTTTGGGTGGCATGGCATTACAGATCAGGCAGACAGGGAGGGGCAGCATAGCGGCACGTGCGTGCTCCACCCCCAGGCAAAACACACATGCCCCATGGGTCTCCCCGTCCTCCACCAGGCGATGGCAGAGGCAGGTCCGACTGGTGACGTCGACTGGAAAGCATAGTTGAAAAGAAAATGATAATCTCAGTGATGACACGGGAATCCCTACTAAACATGTTGCTTGTAAATGCAGCTTCTAACCGGGTCGGCTGAAGAAAAGGGAGAATGTAATAGCGGGCTGACCCCGTTTATCTAAAGGTGTCGTCATCACCCCATCGGCCGGTACGGTGACGGGTATGCAAATAGTTTCAGGTGTGACTTGAAAGGAGGAGGGG
This sequence comes from Umbra pygmaea, assembly GCA_016801145.1. NCBI lineage: Eukaryota > Metazoa > Chordata > Actinopteri > Esociformes > Umbridae > Umbra > Umbra pygmaea. The sequence continues at coordinate 1,972 of JACXGM010014748.1, read as the reverse complement.
ATAGACCACTAGGAGCAGAGCTCCCTATGGGGCGGAGCTCCATGACATAGAACACTTTTTAACGTGTTGCCTACCCTTTTTACTTATGCTTCAGTGGTGAGTCATTGTAAACAAACAAGGTGGAGAGCTGCCATGTGTGACTCCAACTTGAGGGAGTAGTTTGATAACTAGAGACTGGTGGAAGAAGCAGGTGCGTGAGATTGTAAATATTGACCAGAAATTGCATACATGCTATGCAGAATGATTACAGGATGGCAGGTATGCAGGGGTACTAACAATTCTCCTTTTGAGACTGTTTAGTGATTGTATTTAATTAATTTCAATTACTCACCCATCTTTGATGTTTTCCTGCAGTCGACCAGGTGCACAGACACCCTCTTCAGACTCCACTGTCTTCTCATATCTGACCCCCCCTGCAGACCCAGAGATAAGGTGTCACTGGAAGAAGTTTGTGTATCCAGAAGGGTAGAGAAGGATTGGACATATGTTTCCTGTGAACTCAATAAAACCAGAGTACAGCAGTCAAAATGTAGTTCTCAATTATTCTTCATTGAGCTTAATATCATATCAAATTTAATATCTCTTAATATCAGAGTCAAATTTAAAAACAACAAAGCTATTATAAAGGAATGTTACAATGATTATTTCAGTGAGCAGATGTTATTTTGACAAAAGTCACCCGCCTGGACCTTTCTTAATTTCTTCTTAAAATTATGTCAATTAAGGCCTAGAAATATTGATTGACTCAGTAATAGGTAAGATGAAGTCAACTCCCTTCTTTAACATTTACTGTGATGTAACAGCATTCCTACTTTCTGTCTAACTGTGATGGTTGTCCTGCTGGGTTTTAACAATAATGGTCTCCTCTACGCAGATGTCTGAGGACTTGAAAATTAAGATAATTGACTTTAACAGAAAGTGTAATTCCCATCCTCTCCCTGTGAGGTTTTTAACTGTTCCATTTTTTTATACAGTTATATACAGGACTCAGTTGTATATTCAGTCATTTGTGAATCCTCTTGTAGCCATTACCAGATTTATGAAGGTCTACAATCATCAGTCTCTTTTGAACTGCCAGTTCTTTAGTTTTCTTAATGGTGTTGGATGACAAAGGGATATTGCATGCTGAATAAATGCCATTTTCATGGATAAAAGACAACTAGTCTATTGATGATGTTTGGACCAAGTGGCAAACTCTTGAGGCTCAAAATGAAGCCTGCTCAGAAGTACCAAAAAATGCAATTCATCAAATGGTTACTTGTGGCTGGCTGCAGAAAGAAGGAATTTCTATGAAACTCTATGGCAAAATGCTCAACTTTACAGCAGAAAAAAACATGTTTATAGCCTGGATAGAAAATGATTGGTGTATATTGCTTATTTCCCCCTATCTGACAACTCTGGGGGGATGCATTTTTTCATACCTCATTCATTTAAATTGTACGTTTTACAATTAGGGGGTGTGGCCTAATGAGTGACAGATGTGGTGCTGGCGCTCCAAATCGTGGTAATTACTAGCAGTGTGTTGTTTCTGCTATCGTTTCAGCAAATTCCAGTCACTGAACTTGACTCATCTGTGGTGTTTGTGTTTTTACCATATCATTTCTGTCCAAATAATAACTTTGCAAATTATTTATCTGTAAAGTGCCAACAGCAGGGATGGACTAGGACAAAAATTTGGCCCGGGACTTTGGATGGAGCGGCCGGCGGTGGGGCTGTATCTGTCGCTCCCCGCTTTCCTCAATCATTCACTCTGGGTTTCTCCTCATTTGAATATAGAGGAACTCTCTCTCGATTTGACGTCTGGGCCAGAGCGCAGTTTTGCGGATGCAACAGCCTGTCCATTTCAGCCTACTGTCACTTGTTTTAATACGTCCGACCAGCCGTCAAAGTAAAATGTGACGGCCCGTTTGGCCCGGAATGGACCGGCCGTTCGGGAAAACTCCCGATCCTCCCGATGGCCAGTCCGCCCCTG
>JACXGM010014747.1:0-21852 GCA_016801145.1 Umbra pygmaea | reverse complement strand
TGTGTGTGTCTGTGTGTGTCTGTGTGTGTCTGTGTGTGTCTGTGTGTGTCTGTGTGTGTCTGTGTGTGTCTGTGTGTCTGTGTGTCTGTGCGTGTCTGTGTGTCTGTGCGTGTCTGTGTGTGTGTGATCAAACATATTCATACATACAAATACAATACCTTTCTTATGAAAATCATTAATTCTTATAAAAAATACTACCACAATAGCTAGCTAAAGCAGCCATCAATATGACTTTTAGGCGGCAAAACGCGATTAGTCACTCTAACCTTTTAAATTCATGTCAATTTTACCATAATATGATGCAATGCTATGTTGTAAATATTACAGACAATCAAAATTATCGATTCACAGCACTTTAGACAGCTTTCATATTATAGATCATACCAAAAATCGCTGTTGTTAAAGCTGCTCCCATAGACTTCAATGTATTAAAATCACCCGCTTGGAACTTTTAAGAGACCAATGAACCACGTGACCGTACCACGTGATCGTAGCATTTTTTATCCTCCAGTGATGCAACTCTCTCTCTCAATGGCTCTGCCTTAGCCTACTCCTTCTTTCACAATGTTTTATCCCCTCTTCAGCTCTGGTAAACCAATCATTGTTGGATGACATAAAACACGTCACTACTGGTGCGCCAGCATGGGAATGTCACCAGACATCAGATTTTAAAACTCTGTATACTGCCAAATACATAGATTGACCTGGTGGCGATAGGCTTAATCAGCATTGTGTGAATTGATTTGGGAAGGGCTTGAATGTTCATTTAATTTAAAAGTCCCACACTATAACTTTAAAAGTTGACTCAACCAGAGATAGAGAAGTGACTGTTACGTAAACCGCTAAACCCGGCCATTCAACACAAAGTGACTATTTTAATCCTTGGCTGAGCTTTATGGACGGATGTCTTGTGACAAAGGACAGAAGGCAAGTGAGGAAAATTGGGTATTTGTATTGGATTTCCCCACTTCCTTGCAGTCCCACAGTGGTTTTTTAGACCATCCTAAGATGGGGTAAATTTTCTTCCTACCCTCCTCTCTATTCCTCAACTCCAGAGATTAATTATTTTCCTCAAGGAGGTGGAACATTTGATCATCCACATGTTTAGATGTCTGTCCTGGATGGGCATTGGTATACATCTATATTGTATTGACTGAAAGATAGCCTATTTATATGTATAGTGAGTTGTTTTGTATTACAATACTTATTTGTATTTTGGAATTACTTTATGCCAAAATCAATACACATATTAAAGCATATTGCATTTCTCATTCTTTCCTGTGACATACACTACATTATAAATAGTTAAGCGGTTCTAATAGTAGAGGTGGTAACAATGTAAGAAATTAAAGATACCTCATTAACAAAATTATACATCTCATAATGCTACCAGTTGTTAATGTTATTTAATGTTGTACAATGCCTCTTGTGTTGGAGGAAGCAAAGAGAGAACATCTCTATTTTTAAATAGTTGTTTAAGCGAATGCTATGGGGTGCGTCAGAAGGGATCGTTCACGGAAGTGCACAGTGCATGAGTGGGAGGAGATAAGTTAGGTTTAAGAACAGGGCAGATTACATTTCATGTACTCTGATGGGATGGGCTTTAGATGTGGTCAGAGCAGGCTTATGCTGTAACCCTGTTGAGCCAGGGCCCTGTCCCATTGTTGATATTCTGGATGATCACTTTAGTGACACAACACTGACAGGCCTCTAGCCCAAATCCTACATTGCTAAAGTAGAGAGGCCCTATTTGACTTTTGGATTAGACTGAGCAGGGCCATGGACATTGTAGAGGACCTTTTAAAAGAGGCACAATAAGGAGTTAGAGTAGTGACTGGTATATTCATCAAGCACTGTCCAAACCTTAAATCCTATAAAAATATATACACTCATGATAAAAATCAAACTTTCATATATTTTAGATTCATTGCACACCAACTGAAATATTTCAGGTCATTTATTGTTTTAATACTGATGATTTTGGCATACAGCTCATGAAAACCGAAAATTCCTATCTCAAAGAATTAGCATATCATGAAAAGGGTCTCTAAACGAGCTATTAACCTAATCATCTGAATCAACTAATTAACTCTAAACACCTGCAAAAGATTCCTGAGGCTTTTAAAAACTCCCAGCCTGTTTCATTACTCAAAACCGCAATCATGGGGAAGACTGCCGACCTGACTGCTGTCCAGAAGGCCATCATTGACACCCTCAAGCAAAAGGGCAAGACACAGAAAGACATTTCTGAATAAATAGGCTGTTCCCAGAGTGCTGTATCAAGGCACCTCAGTGGGAAGTCTGTGGGAAGGAAAAAGTGTGGCAAAAAACGCTGCACAACGACAAGAGGTGACCGGACCCTGAGGAAGATTGTGTAGAAGGACCGATTCCAGACCTTGGATGACCTGCAGAAGCAGTGGACTTAGTCTGAAATACAAACATCCAGAGCCACTGTGCACAGGCATGTGCAGGAAATGGGCTACAGGTGCCGCATTCCCCAGGTCAAGCCACTTTTGAACCAGAAACAGCGGCAGAAGCGCCTGACCTGGGCTACAGAGAAGCAGCACAACAAAACAACAACAAATTTTGCATGTCATTCGGAAATTAAGGTGCCAGATTCTGGAGGAAGACTGGGGAGAAGGAAATGCCAAAATGTCACAGGCTGATTGCCTCCATGCCACGCCGCATTGAAGCAGTCATTTCTCCAAAAGGATTCCCGACCAAGTATTGAGTGCATAACTGAACATAATTATTTGAACGTTGACTTTCTTTTTTTTTGTATAACAAACACTTCTTTTATTGGTCAGATGAAATATACTAATCCTTTGAGATAGGAATTTTGTGTTTTCATGAGCTGTATGCCAAAATCATCAGCATTAAAACAATAAATCACCTGAAATATTTCAGTTGGTGTGCAATGAATCTAAAATATATGAAAGTTAAATTTGTATCATTACATTATGGAAAATAATGAACTTTATCACAATATGCTAATTTCTTGAGAAGGACCTGTACAGTGCATCCGGAAAGTCTTCACAGCATTTAACATTTTGTTATGTTACACCCTTATTCCCGAAATGGATTAAATTAAATTCTTCGAAATTCTACAAACAATACACAGTAAAGACAATGTGAAAGAAGTGTGAATTAAATCTTAACAAATTTATTTATTGAAAAAAATATATTTAATGAAAAAAGCACATGTACATAGGTATTCACAGCCTCTGCTCAATACTTTGTTGAAGCACCTTTGGCAGCAATTACAGCCTCAGATCTTTTTGAGTATGATGCTACAAGCTTGGCACACCTATGTTTGGGCAGTTTCTCCCATTCTTCTTTGCAGGACCTCTCAAGCTCCATCAGGTTGGATGGGGAGCGTCGGTGCACAGCCATTTTCAGATATCTACAGAGGTGTTATAAATCAGGTTTAAGTTCAGAGTTGTCCTGTAGCCACTCCTTTGTGCTTAGGGTCGTTGTCCTGTTGGAAGACGAACCTTCGCCCCAGTCTGAGGTCCAGAGTGCTCTGGAGCAGGTTTTCAACAAGATGTCTCAGCACATTGCTGCATTAATCTATCCCTCAATCCTGACTAGTCTCTAGGTTCCTGCCACTGAACAACATGCCCACAGCATGTTGCTGCCACCACCATACTTCACTGTAAGGATGGTATTGGCCAGGTGATGATCGGTGCCTGGTTTCCTCCAGACATGATGCTTGCCATTCAGGCCATAGAGTTTAATCTTTGTTTCATCAGACCAGATAATTTTGTTTCTCATGGTCTGAGAGTCCTTCAGGTGTCTTTCGGCAAACTTCAGGCAGGCTCTCATTCCTTTTACTGAGAAATGGCTTCCGTCTGGTCACTCTACTATACAGGCCTGATTGGTGGAGTGCAGCAGAGATGGTTGTTCTTCTGGAAGTTTCTCCTCTCTCCACAGAGAAACATTGGAGCTCTGCCAGAGTGACTATTGAGTTTTTGGTCACCTCCCTGACTAAGGCCCTTCTCCCCGATTGCTCAGTTTGGCCGGATGACTCTAGGTAGAGTCCTGTTTTTTTCAAACTTCTTCCATTTATGGATGATGGAGGCTACTGTGCTCACTGGGACCTTAAATGCTGCAAATATTTTTCTGTACCCTTCCCCACATCCATGCTACGATACAATCCAGTCTCGGAGGTCTACAGACAATTCCTTGGACTTCATAACTTGGTTTGTGCTCTGACTTGCACTGTTAACTGTGGGACCTTACACTCACCTAAAGGATTATTAGGAACACCATATTAATACTGTGTTTGACCTCCTTTCGCCTTCAGAACTGCCTTAATTCTAGGTGCCATTGACTCAACAAGGTGCTGAAAGAATTCTTTAGAAATATTGGCCCATATTGATAGGATAGCATCTTGCAATTGATGGAGATTTGTGGGATGCACATCCAGGGCACAAAGCTCCCGTTCCACCACATCCCAAAGATGCTCTATTGGGTTGAGATCTGGTGACTGTGGGGGCCATTTTAGTACAGTGAATTCATTGGCATGTTCAAGAAACCAATTTGAAATTATTCGAGCTTTGTGATATGGTGCATTATCCTGCTGGAAGTAGCTGTCAGAGGATGGGTACATGGTGGCCATAAAAGGATGGACATGGTCAGAAACAATGCTCAGGTAGGCCGTGGCATTTAAACGATGCCCAAATGGCACTAACGGGCCTAAAGTGAGCCAAGAAAACATCCCCCACACCATTACACCACCACCAGCCTGCACAGTGGTAACAAGGCATGATGGATCCATGTTCCCATTCTGTTTATGCCAAATTCTGACTCTACCATCTGAATTTCTCAACAGAAATCGAGACTCATCAGACCAGGCAACATTTTTCCAGTCTTCAACTGTCCAATTTTGGTGTGCTCTTGCAAATTGTAGCCTCTTTTTCCTATTTGTAGTGGAGATGAGTGGTACCCGGTTGGGTCTTCTGCTGTTGTAGCCCAACCGCCTCAAGGTTGTGCGTGTTGTGGATTCACAAATGCTTTGCTGCACACCTTGGTTGTAACGAGTGTTTACTTCAGTCAAAGTTGCCCTTCTATCAGCTTGAAGCAATCGGCCCCTTCTCCACTGACCTCTAGCATCAACAAGGCATTTTCGCCCACAGGTCTGCCGCATACTGGATGTTTTTCCCTTTTCACACAATTCTTTGTAAACCCTAGAAATGGTTGTGTGTGAAAATCCCAGGAACTGAGCAGATTGTGAAATACTCAGACCGGCCCGTCTGGCACCAACAACCATGCCACGCTCAAAATTGCTTAAATCACCTTTCTTTCCCATTCTGACATTCAGTTTGGAGTTCAGAAGATTGTCTTGACCAGGACCACACCCCTAAATGCATTGAAGCAACTGCCATGTGATTGGTTGAGTAGATCATTGCATTTAGGAGAAATTGAACAGGTGTTCCTAATAATCCTTTAGGTGAGTGTATATTGACAGGTGTGTGCCTTTCCAAATCATGTTCAATCAACTTAATTTAGCACAGGTGGACACCAATCAGTGGAAACAGGATGCATCTGAGCTCAACTTTGAGTGTCATGGCAAAGTTTAAAAAAAAATCAGAACTATGGTGTAACATTACAAAATGAGAAAAAAGTGAAGCGCTGTGAATACTTTCCGGATGCACTGTACTTGCATGCCGATTTTCCTCAACTCTCCTTAATGCTCATCTCAAAGTGTTAGCTTCTCTGATGAAGGTAGCTTGTCTGACGAAACAATGATTTTATTAAACTCTCCTTGCACCAGAGCATAGTGTGTGGCTGTTCTTTTCTTTACTAGCTTCTGTGGATGCCCTGGACGTCTCAGAATCCTTGTCACGTCTATCCTTTTCAAATTTCTGAATAACTTTTGCTAATGTATTCTGACTGATTATCAATGCTTTACCGTCATATGCAAAAGTTTAGGCACACCTAACAATGTCCAAGATTTTCATCTATAAATAATTTGGTGTTTGGATCAGCAATTTCATTTTGATCTACCAAATACTTTCTTTTTAAAGATTTGTGACATTTCTCTTCCATGCAGTACCATAATTGTCAGCACTTACCGGGAGGAGATTCTCTAGGTAAATATTACCACCATTAGTTGTCAATTACCTTGCAGCAAACTGTGATGATTGGTTAGACTCCAGTTAATTATAATTTTATCAAGTTTAATTCCTAAAAGCTTCATTGGGGTGTACCAATTTTTGTACCACGGTCATAAATCAATTTGTTATTAAACATTTAGTTTTATGGTTTTGTACTGACTAATCTCTGTTGCAACCAATAAATTCAGAGTTTCTGAAATATTTTATTGTATAGGATCCCATGGAAAGTATTGATTCTGAAGAGAGACATCTGTTGGGGTGTACTCATTTACTGTACTTCCCAAATATATCATTTGTCAATTTCTATATACACATATTATGTATTTTAGATGTATAATTCAGATGGATAAGTATTTTTTCAATAAATGAGCTACAATCTTAATTTTTATTTTTAGTTCAACAGTGATACAGTTATCATTAACTGGTTTAACAGGATGTCTCATTGATGTTCATGAGATAATATCACCATAAAGTTCCTCTACTATTGTTCCCATGTGTCTTTAGCAAGTTTTAGCATTTGTACTTCAGTTTAAAAGTTCAGTCTTGTTCTCACCTCTTCCAGTGAATTGTTTGTCCTGACAAGTCCACCAGGGAACCTAGATTTTCTCATCCTGCAAAACATTTAGATTGATTTTCTGGATGCACATTTATATACACAAAATATTACACTGTACATAAAACATATTGAGAAACGTTTAAAAGTCTGAATATGTTTTTACCATCCAAAGAAAGCGATCAGGCACATATGCAAAATTAGAAGCAAAGTTCCTTCAACAATCCCAGAGTTAAAAGGTTTTCCTGAAACAAAGCATGTATTATTGTACTTTTTTCCATCAACATCTCTAAAATACATCTCAACTAAGATGGTGCCCCCGTTGTACCTTTTATAGGGAGCAGCATGTCTTTTGACCTCCCAAGACCGACATTGTTTGCTGCTTCAGAGTAGTACAGTCCTCCATCTTCAACAGTCACATTGAGGGTGTAGTTCTGTGTAAATGATACCTGTGTTGGTTTACCCTCACTGATCCTAAACCAGGTGTAGTTTGTCACAGGAGGGTTGGCTGTACTGCTGCAGGTCAGATTCACACAGCTGCCCACTGATACTGGAACAGATGGACTGATGGAGGCTGAGGTGTCTTTAGGAGGGACTGGGGAAAGATTTCATTTATTGTGAATTCTTTCCAACTTCATTGAGATTCATTGATGTCAATTGGATACAGTGGAGCTTGAAAGTTTGTGAACTCTTTAGAATTTTAAATTTTTCTGCATAAATTAAACTTAAAACATCCAATTTTCACACAAGTAAGTCATAAAATTATCTAGAGAACCCAATTAAACAAACGATACAAAAACGTTATGCTTGGTCATTTACCCATTGAGGAAAATCATACATTATTACATATCTGTGAGTGGCAAAAGTATGTGAATCTTTGATTTCAGTATCTGTTGTGACTCGATTGTGCAGCAATAACTGAAACTAAACGTCTCCGGTAACTGTTGATCAGTCCTGCATATCGGATTGGAAGAATTTTAGCCCATTCCTCCTTATAGAACAGCTTCAACTCTGGGATGTTGGTGGGTTTCCTCATATGATCTGCTTGCAACATTTAGGTTGGATTAAGTTCCGGATTTTGACTTGGCCTCTTCAAAACATTTACTTTAATGTTCCTTAACCATTCTTTTGTAGAACAACTTGTGTGCTTAGAGTTGTTGTTTTGCTGTATGACCCACCTCTTAAGAATCAGTTCGCTTACAGAAGTCCTGACATTTTCCTTTAGAATGTTCTGGTATAATACAGAATTCATTGTTCCACAATGAAGGCAAGACATCCTGGTCCAAATGCAGCAAAACAGTACTGCTGTATCACCACTGTTTCACCGATGGAATAAGGTTGTTATTCTGGAATGCAGTGTTTTCCTATCACTAAACATAACAGATCTCATTTAAACCAAGAAGTTGTCATTTGGTCTCATCCATCCACAAAACATTTTTCCAATGGACTTCTGGCTTGTTGCCATTATCTTGAGCCAACTGCAGACAGGCAGCAATGTTCTTTTTTAGGAGGAGTGGATTTCTCCTTGCAACGCTGTCATGCACACCAGTGTTGTTCAGTGTTCTCCTGATGATGGACTCAATAACATTGACATTAGCCAATGTGAGAGATGCCTTTAGTTGCATAGATGTTACCCTTGGATTTGTTGTGACCTGGCAGATTATTACACTCCTTGCTCTTGTAGTGATCTTTGTTGGTTAACTACACTTGGGAAGGGTAATAATAATAGTCTTCAATGTCCTCCATTTTTCCACAATATGTCTGACTGTGGATTGGTGAAGTCCCAACTCTTTAGAGATCCTCAGATTTCCTTCCTTCCTTCCTTCCTTCCTTCCTTCCTTCCTTCCTTCCTTCCTTCCTTAATTTTTCATACCATGTGACACTTCCACAACAATGTTGTGAAGATTAAACTTTGGTAGATTCCTGTTCTTCAAATAAAACAGGGTGCCCACTCACACCTGATTGTCATCCCATTGATTGAGAACACCTGACTATAATTTCACATTCAAATTAACTGTTTGTCCTAAAGGTTCACAAACTTTTGCCACTCACAGATATGTAATAATGGAGTATAATATTTTGTCTCATTTAATTGGGTTCTCTTCATCTACGTTTATAGAACTTGTGTGACAATCTGATGATGTTTAAGGTCTTATTTATGTAGAAATATAGACAATTCTAAAGAGTTCACAAACTTTCATGCACCACATTCAAGCAGCAATTCTAAGGGGTAGAACGCCCCTCAGATGGTTTGTGGAAATAGTAGTAATTAATCAGACCAAATGATAAAGGAACAAATTACTAAATCATACATAAAACATGAAGCGTTGTGGTAATTTCAGCTGTCTTGTAGCTTGTTCCTATTGGGTAGACTGCAGTACAATTTATGTTCTTCTCATTATGAAGGAATGATGGTGTGAAGGCCACCATGGATACAACTGATTTGGTTTGGTCTGGATTCTCCTGCAGTTGTTCATCAGGTGTTGACTTTGTTGGGAGAGTCCATGTCAGTTTAGGGGGGTGTTCAGGACAGGGAGCAACAGCAGAACAGTTTAAACTGACAGGAGTCCCTTCCTTTACCTCAACTGAGTCTATCATGGTGGGTTTGGGAGGTACATCTTTAATACATCGGAAATAAATATGCTTCACTGAAAGCCATACCACATGCTTGTGCTAGGGAACCTAAATGGGGAAGAACAACTGATAAACATTTTTACTGGCTCTTACCGTTTACACATTAACATGCTTAGCAGTGTCTGTGGCACGATATGGTCCATTGGTATCAATTCTGAAGAAGTACTTATCAGCATAACTGTTTGTTACATTGTAGAACACTGTGGTGCAGTTCTTCTGGAACAGGTTTCCAATGATCTGCCCTTGATATTTACTGTCTGTCTCACTACTGTTAAATATCACAATATTTGGGTTATTTCCAAAGTTTGTTGTTCCTTTAAGCCAAACTTTAGAGATATTTGTTGACTTGTTAAAATCATTGGAAAATTTGTTTGGAATTTCAAATGCACATGGGATTTGCACACAAGAACCACTCAGTGCTTTTAATTCATCTGGCATTGAGGTGATCAAAGCTCTTTGAGAATGAACAGTCAAAACACCTGTAACATATTTAAAAATAAAATACTGAACAACATTATGCAATCTGCAACAAAATTATAAAAATAGAAAGTTATGCCTAATTATCCATCTACAACACTATGAATAATTAAACAAAATGTACTTGAAAATATATTGCAGAAGATCCATCTCTTATCTCACAGGATTATATACAAATGAGTATGGACTTTACAATAATAATACCAAACAAATCCATCATTATATTTTATTCAAGACAAAAAAATCACAAAACATACAATTTCAACTGAAGTTCAATAAAAGCTCCCAGGTTCAATAATTTTTCAACATGAAAAATCCATAAGAGTAATGAATAGTCTGCTACTTCCTGTGATTAATTTCCACTTCACTCTTTATTTGCCCTTCTTAAATTTTCCTGGGGTGGAACCAGTCTTCTGTTTCTTCTTGGCTGATCCCTTTACCTCTGGCTCCTAAAATAGAGAAAGTTGAGATACATTGCTAAAAGAAAATAAGGAAACATGCAATCATCACAGTACACCAAGTCAATAGAACTTCAGGGATATCAATCCTTCCAGTTAAGCCAAAATCACACAATAGACCACTGGTCCTCAAACCCTCCATGGAGGGCCTAGTGTATGCTGGTTTTTGGTCTTTCCCTTCAATTAGAGCATAATTAGGACCTAGACTGCCAGGTGAGGGGAGATACTAACCAATTATTGAGCTACTCCATCAGGCTTGTACAAGGTGAAAGCGAAAACCTGCACACACTAGACTCTCCATGGATGGTTTGAGGACCACTGCAATAGACTAACGTCAACGGCGTCATTATTGCGCGCATAGATTTGAAATTGTCAATTCATAGTAGGAGTGCAACTACTGCAAACATTGTCTTTTTTATTCAGCTATATTCACAGCTTACTATACACACACTTGTTGGAATTGATGGTGAAGTCTATCATGGGTACTTTAATTAATCTTCTACTATTTGTAATACAAATATAACTTCATAATTACTTAGCTGACAATATCGACTGACAAATACGTTGGATTCTCATGCCATTTTCCAGTCATAGATAAGTAGCTTTTTCTTAAATATACAGGGCACACACCAAGTACTGTATGTGATATCAATTTATGAGTAGAGTTGCGTGCGACTACACAAGGAAAATAGACTTGAGAAGTTGAGGCTCGCGGCCAGTCTGTACTCTTCCATTAATTTCATCTGCAGCACATACGCGTGAGTATGCGAGTCATCTGAAATGGCCTTTAGGAAGAATAAGCGATTGTGACAACAAATGAAAGTGACAACAGGTGCACTGGTGGCAACAGCAAGAAAACCCCCAAAACAGCAAGACCCCCAGATTTTATAGGTGGTCAAGGACAATTGCTCTCTTCTTATCCTTCCTGATTGGAATTCTGAAGAGCATGAAGGAGATTACACAAGGACACATGGACAGGGCCGTAGAAGGGTATCAACCCAGCAGCAGGGCTGGTATCTGCTCCTTTGTGCAAGGAAGAACTGGAGGAGCACTATAAAATTACCTGCAGCAGGCTACTGGTGTGCATGTTTCTGACCAGAAACAAACTCCATGTGGCTGGCATGAGAATCAATTTGTGCTCACATTCCAGCACTGTGCAGCACGATTAGCATTCATCAGAGAACACCAGAATTGGCGCCCGTTCTCTTATGACATGTTGTCTAAACTTGCCACTGCCATGTTTGCTGTTTATTGCTGCCTTCAGCGCCCCTGCTATTTAAAACATGTATCGCAATTCATTTAACATCTCTACAGACTTGATTAGTCACATGTTTTCAACCAGCTCGGTGTGCATCGTTACATCCCTACCATGATGACATTCACACAAGTTGGACAGCCTGTGATTTCAATTCTTTACTTTGATTATTGGTGCAAGTTTTGAATCCAGCGCCCTCCATCGTTTGGTGATTTTGGTTTCACTGACCGTTTGTTCAACAAATTACACAGTCCAGTAAAGATATTGATCATTAGTATGTTGTTCTTCATTTTTTTGAGCAGTGTATTTTAACATGCATAAGTTTACGACAAAGTCAAAATCAACATATGAAACAATGATTCAAAGGTCAATGAGGAAATGTTACAGATTGTCAACATTGGCAAAACATTACGTTTTGCCAAGCAAGAATAACAGCACTTTAAGAGTTCCATCTCGAGTATCAGTATTGGGACATTTGGCTCACAGGTGTTGTTGATTGATTGATGTGGTTTCCTGTTACATTAACTGTTAATAATAATAATAATAATAATAATAATAATAAGTTTATTTGATATAGCACCTTTTAGACAAAGTCACAAAGTGCTTCACATTAAAAACATACAACAATACAATGAGATTCAACAAAAAAATTGTTCACAGACAAAAGAGCTATGCAAGTGTAGTCTAAGCTGCATCCTTCGCTTTTGTCTTTTGGACTCTGCATTTTGTATCATTAGGCCTAATCCAACAAAAGACTAGTGCGCGGTCTATGAAAAAATAGGAAGCAATATGGAGGCTAAAATAGAAGAGAAACTTTGAATTAAAACGATAGCACAACATTTTGTCAAACCGCTGACCAGCATCAAAGACAGAAAAGCCAGATTAGCATTTGTACAGAGATGTTTTGGGACAGAGGTTTATGGACAAAGGTTAAACTTTAACAGTGATGGGATCTAAAATGAATGGAGGAAGTGCAGACGGTTCAAAGCCTGGTCATGCATGGCTGCTTCTGGAATGGGCTCGCTCGTGAGGGGGGCTGAACAATGACAAATAGAACCCCTACACTGGAAAGAGGTCAATGACCCAGAATGGTGTCAAGCCAAAACATGGACTACAGTACGTGGAGAAGAGGTCACGCACCCATCCTCATCAAGAGGGCTGTGGTGAAGCAGGTAGAGAACCTCAAGTTCCTTAGGGTCCTATTCCATCCTACCAGACTGATCTCCATGAATCGTTTCAATGCAAGATGTTTGAGGCAGCATTGAACGGTTAATAATTCTACATTAGATTACTGTAGTACACTGCTGTTCAGCTGCTAACTAACATCCCTGTGTGAATGTACCATTTGTTTGCTGCTGATAATAATCCCATGAATTCATCACCAGTGTAATTTATGTATATTGTTCTGTTGTTGCATCATCATCATCATCATCATCATTATTATTATTATTAGGGGTCCAAGCCTTAGAGGGCTGGGATCCATATTTGCAAGGCAAGTGGTTCACAGATCCAGCTGAGCTGTGGAACCCCATTGTTTTCCTAAGGATTATTATTCTTGTGCCTTTAAAAGTCATGTTACAGACTAAACCGTACATGGTCGGGGGTGCTATACTCAGAACTGGTCCAGATCTCTACAAGGACCTCCATCAAAGAAATTCAGTCACTTCCACCACTAGGTGACGCTATAGCAGAAAGAACGTTTGGCTTTATAACTCTCACACCGTACATCGCATAAAATACACATATCCACATGTTCCCTGAATTCAGATAAGTTATCTAGGGCACTATGGTTTCCGCGCTGCGGAAAACACGGACGGAATCGCGGAATGTATACATGAAAATGGAATTTACTTAAAATACGCAATCTCGCGGAATTTGCAGATTTTCCTGTGTTGGTGTTCCAAACCTAAGTGTTCAGCGAACATTAAAGTGTTAAAGAGCCTATGATAGTAGGTCCCTTTGTTTTACAGGATACAGAGAGCGTGGACAGAAACACAGAATCCAGACATTAACGCGAAATTAACGTGGAATTCAGCAAAGATTTTATTTTTTCTATAATCCAAATATAGTCCCGTAATATTAACAACTGTCATTGAGTTCCTCCCAATACAAGGCAGAAAACACAGAAGTTAATTTGCGCTCTATATATAGGCTATATGCAGTGTGTGTTTCTCTACTAAACTTGGCCAGCATGCGCTCAATCATATCGTTCAAACGTTGTAATGCGCTTGATAGCTCACAGCTATAAACAACGGTTTAAAAATGTTCCAATCAGACAACACTTGTTTTTCTCCAATCACTTAACCAAATGCATATAAATAGGTGTAGGCAAGGGTACCATGTTACTTCGCCTGAAGTAATTCTCTGACCGTCTTGCCAGAGCCATAGACAGAGAAGAGTTGCAACAGTTTTTGATCTCACTAGCGGAGTGGTCACATGGTTCATGTAAGCCTGTATAGTTCCAAAAACACTCTGCGCTGCCATGTTCTTCTATGGGACTGACAGCAGTGATTGTGATATGGAATGATATAGATGAAAACACATACCCAGGTACTATTTGATTGTTATTGAATATTTGTAAATGTCCGTTTTACATTTGGAGTGGTAGGGTCACAACCTACCAAATAATTACGCAAAGTAAATGTTGGCTATCTGGCAATGCAAGTGCAAACTGTACAGCAGTATTCTCTATATTTTAGGTTCAGGTGAGGGCTTGAAATGCATCTTTTGTTAAAATATTTGTTGAGTTGCAGGTGGGTGAAAAAGTAGTTGAGCAAACCACTTTTGCCTGGGTAGTGTTCCCCTACCATGTGTGCTACAAAGAATGTTTGGAAACCACTGCCCCAGGAGGTTTATAGGGAGGTTTGAGATTAAAAAGTAGAATCACAAGAAATAAAACGGAAATCACGGAATTTGGAAAAAACCGAAATCATGGAATTTGGAAAAAAATAAAACGGCGGCTTATCTGCTATAGGCCACGCCTATTTCCGCCTATACTTTGGTGAAAAATTATCGTAAATCTACCTTTTCAAACTCCTAGACCATGCAACCGATCTGCACGAAACTTGGTACGTAGGGTCTCCAGACCGACCTGACGAAAA
This sequence comes from Umbra pygmaea, assembly GCA_016801145.1. Classification (NCBI taxonomy): domain Eukaryota; kingdom Metazoa; phylum Chordata; class Actinopteri; order Esociformes; family Umbridae; genus Umbra; species Umbra pygmaea. The sequence goes on along the minus strand of JACXGM010014747.1, from coordinate 7,255 downwards.
GTTAAGAATTTTTATCAGATGAAAATTGCCCAAATAACACAAACAAATCTGTACAGATAGCTACGAAAACAAACGTTGCCATATCTCCGCCAAAATAAACAATCATTGCCAAACTTTACATTCTTGTTTGTCACGACCCTCTGAAGCTCCCCAACAAATTTTATGAATATTGGCAACTAGTGGGCGCTACAAGTACAAAAACTTTATCTCATGAACAGCTCATTCGATTTTTACGAATTTTGAGGGTACCATCAATTGCCACTCCTGAGGCCACCCCTAGAATGCGGTACTAATTTGTCAAAAACTGGCCTATGCCACCCAGCTTCGGATCCACCACTTACACTAATGTGAGAAACTTCAAATTTACAGTGTAGATGATACAATGGTTATTGGACCTCACATACCAAAAATTACACGTGGACCACTAGATGGCACTATAATGATGTCAAATGTGTTTGCCTATAACTCCTGCATTACACATCGCACATTAGAAACCCTTACATCCACATGTTCCTTGAATTGAGCTGAATCTGATGATATAGGACACACCCATTTTCCCTTTGTCTTCTTGCTAATTAATGTTTTCGTCGTCTCTGAGGTGATTTGACCATTTGAAACACATCTTTCAACATTTTAAACTGCCTCAGAAATGTCAGAGCACACGTAAACTACTACAGACCTTGCAGCTTGGATGTTGCAATATTTCCTAGCGATGTTTCATGGCTTTATCATCACCGCCATTGTGCCTTGGGTTCCGTTTTCATTGATTCTGCTTTCGTGGGCTTCGCATGTTATCAGGGGGGACTCGCGCTGGGAGGCTTGGTTCCCGTCAAAACTGCTTGCAGTTCTAGTTATTATTAATCTTATTTTATTATTGTACTAGAAAAGGTTGTCTCTACAGAAGGAATTCAATACCAGGGAAGACTCAACTTGCACAAGTGATGAATTAAATTATTCGGACTATTTCAATCATATTTTTATAGGGCTGGAGTTTACAGCAATTTTTACTTTATTGTCCTGATACTTTGAGGGCACTGTACGATGCATGTACTGTAAGCAATAAGACACAAGCGGCTGTTGTCGAGAGTGACGCAATACTTCGTGGCATACATCCCTTAGCCATGGAAGATTTGCCATTTGCCACAACACCTGAGGTGCATTGTTGCTATTTGTACCTGTAAACCACTGTAAAAAGCTACATTTCTATACACGTGTATAATTCAACAGGTTTATAGTCTTTTCCATACTGGCTGAATAGGTTGCTAATCACCTTGCGTTTTGATGATAGTGAGCCAGTGACAGAGAAGAAGGAGTCAAGTCGCCCCTGCGTGCTGCCCTGTCGGCTCTTCATAATCTTCTTACAGCCGTTCTTGATGCGGTCCTCACTGTGAACACACACACAGTATCACTGTCACTGAATAGATGTGGTTCGTGATTAGCAGTGCAAACAGCAGCACACATGTCAGAAAGCACAGTGATACATTGTAGCCTGTGCCTGGAACATATCACTTTGACTTATCTCCATGTAGGGGTGTTTACCTACACAATCAAATTATTACACCATCATGCATTGTTGTCAAAGGGAGAAGATAGGATTCATGCCTCCTGCCATTCTTCCCCCCATTTGTCTCCCCTCCCTGGTCTTGTCTATTTCCCACTGACCCTGCCTTGTCGGCAGCTCCTCAAACCCCTTGGACAGATGCAGGATGGTGAAGGGTGCTCGCGCAGTTCAATCAACCACATTTTGCCAAGCCGCCAATTATTTTCACACTGCTCCAACACGAAAGCCTTTAGTCAGATCATGTACGAGACAACTACACTCACCAAATATACTTCCGTGATTCAACTTACAGGCACCCGGATCTGCACACAAGGAGTCACTGGAGAACAAGGTGGCAGGATAGATAATCTGATTTATCTATCCCAAATCCCAAACAGTGTTGTGCCAATTTGCACTGCCTAAGTCTTAGAAGCCAAATTCTCAAACCACTGACTATCATGACGTAGCTTGAACTGAAAGACAGTGACTTAGCCCACTATGCAACTAGGGTTGGGCATCGAAAATCGGTCCCAACTTAGGATCGTTTTAAAAAAACGTAGATTCCATCGGAATCGTTTGGAAAATTTGGTTTCGAATCCGACGATCGATTCCAAAACGCGCAAGTTTTGCTTTCCGTAGCAGCCAGCCAGCCACCGTACTGCCAGGGGAGACAGGCTGTTGTGTTATCCGCCACAAAGCACACAAATGAGGCACTCAAAGGTGTGGCTTCATTTTACTTAAAAACAATCCCAATCCAAAACAGTGCAACATCTGTGATGCATGTATTTCTTGCATTAGAAGATTAGAGGACAAATATGATTAAACATTTGCTGAATCGCTAAAATTGTGGTGAATAACAACGTTATAAATATAGATTTAACGTTACAAAGGGTGTTCTCAGCTGCTGGAGAGACAATCTGTGCTGAACGTTCACATATACTGCCTGAAAAGGCAATGTGACTTGTTTCAACTCCAGTTATCTAATAATCGGAATCGAGAATCGGAATAGAAAGAAAGAATTGGAATCAGAATTGTTAAATTCAAAACGATGCCCAACCCTATATGCACGCAGACCATTCTCCTGCCATTCTAAACAAGATCAAAAATTAGGTCAAGATTTTTAAGGCTCTGTTTGACAGAGATCACATTTATGCCATGTTGAAATTATGAAGTTTGTTGCTAATGCAAAGATATATCAAAAAGTCTGTCACCGCCCAGTTGATCAGGTCATAACACATCAATATTACTAGATCTGTACCCCACACTAACATCAGTAAGGGATGGAATACAACCCCAAATATGTAATTCTGTGACTAACCAGTCCAGTTACCTGAACTGTTTCTCTGCACACATGAACTGGATGAGGGCATCCTCATCCGGCTCGCTCCACTTGAGGTCTACTGTGGAGCAGTCCACCACATCAGGCTCCAGGAACAGCCTCCGGGCCTCCTTATACAGCCAGTCCTCTGGGGCAGGGTGCTTCTGTAGAGGACCATGGAGAAAAACACCTTGGCTGGTGAGTAAGGCTGGGACAAGCTCTGTGGGATTGTTTTCAACTCAGACTAGGGACTTATTATAATAAACACTGTGTTGTAATAAAACAGAGCACGTGTGAGCAATTTAAAATGGGACTGCACTAGAGGTGTCAAGATAATAAAATTCAGTAGTCGGTGCCAATACCAATAAAAAAAAACATGATTCTGGATACCGATTTCGATACCACGGTAAAAAAAGGCTTTTCTAAGATTCCATGTACTTGAACTTTAAACTTGAAACATTTTTTAATAAAATAAATATCAAATTGTCATAACAAGACATAAAAATGTGCAATATAGCTTAGAACAACATAATAAAGTGCAATTAATCAAAAGGTACTGAAAAAAAAAAACAAAGGGCATCGTCTGCGTTTCTCATTTTACACCTGGAAGGTTTCGGTAGTATCGGTTCTCGTGACATTCCTAGAATGCACACACAATATATAAACAGTCTGATTGGGTTAGTACAGTTGAACTCACAGAAGGGTCAATGTTCTCCAGGATCTCCTCGATGGAGCCATGCTGTCTGATCAGGTCAATGGCTCTCTTGGGACCGATTCCCTTGATGGTGCCACAGTAGTCACAGCCAAGCAGGATGCACAGGTCTATGAACTAACACACAGGTCTGTGAGCTGACGCACAGGTCTGTGAGCTGACGCACAGGTCTGTGAGCTGACGCACAGGTCTGTGAGCTGACGCACAGGTCTGTGAGCTGACGCACAGGTCTGTGAGCTGACGCACAGGTCTGTGAGCTGATGCACGTGACATTTAATGGTTATCTGCTACAAGACTGAGGTTGAGTGATAGTTAGGTTGTTACAAGTGTTCTGATAAGCAGGATGTGACATAACAGAAAATACACATTATACTGGAACCGGCATAGCAGCTCACTGTCCATTAAAAACAGCCTGCTTACATCAACATCTCTCACTGTCCATATTAAAGCCTACTGACATCTTTTACTGAAAAACCTATGAGCTGCATCCAAATCCACTGTAAGGATGGTGATTCTACGATCTCCTCATTATGTGCTGATCTCCAGTGACAGAGATAATACTACACTCTAGAGTCAAACCCTAACATTTAAAACACTCAACACTAAATATCACCCCCCACAAATGATGCCCTGCCTCTCTGGAACAAACAGTGTAATTTTTTAAATGTCAAATCGGACCTAAATTTATCCAAGTTTAGTCAGTATCACGACACTGGTGGTTGAGACATCAGATAGTAATGTACAGTCCCTTAGTATCTGCAGCATATGTCAAATTCAAAATACATTCAAATAAAGACTTTAAATATGGGCCTGTTATAGTGCCAATGTGTAGTCTAAACGAATGTTCTTAAATATGCACAATCTCCATTTTGTACTTTATTTAAAGGCGTGTGGTAAGGATGGCAAAGTGAGTGGAAAAAGGGCACTCGGACAGCGAGTGAGACATGCAGAAAATTTCATGGACATACAGAAACCAGTCCAAACAACCCTACTACATAGAGGACAATACCAGCCGTAACGGAGGACTTGTTGGAGATACCTGCTCATGGGTCAGATTGATGTCCTGCAGAAGGCGAGTGAAGTGGAACTCCTGGATAGGAAGCTTCCTAAGACAGAGAGAAGCTCAGAAACAACTCCAAAAATACAATAACATTCACACATTATGTTACCACACTGTTAGTCTGTGTGTCTGATGTTGCACATATATATGATGAACAATAGGTAAGTTGTATAAAGTAGTATGTATGAACATTTGCATGTAGTTGGAGTAGTGTATCGGTTAGTTTGAGTAAGGCAGTATAGAACCAGCAGTATTACTTTGCTTCACTGGCAGTCAGGTGCCTCAGTAGGACACCCGTTCCAAATGTCAGACCATCCATATCCTCGGTTGCCGTGGCAAACACCTTCCCTCCTTTAACCAGTGCAGCACAGCTGGCCTCTGCCTCGCATGGAGCCTAGCAGAAGGTTAGACAGGTTCAGTACTGTGGTACTTTATGGTCCAGTGACCTGAGGGCTGCCTGTCATGCATGTACTGCTCCTGGGTAGGTTTCTTATGATTCACCACTCTTTCTGATTAGGAAAACCAAACAAAAATACTTCCTTTTTATTCCCTTATTTTTTCCCCCTATTTTCTTCTCTAATTAAGCATAAAAATGAAAAAATATAATTTATAAACAGAATGACCTAACTCAATTATGAAAAAATGAATAGTTGTAACTACTGTATGTAAACAGAGGACGACCGATGTAAAACAAACCTCAATGTATGGCACCCCCATCAGGGTGAGTAGCTTCTTGCACTCATCGTTGTGTTGCCGGGTAACCTTCACCAGGCGTTTACTGAACTTATCAATGTTCTCTTGCTCCCCTAGTGGTGAAAGGTGAAATTGGTTATTATCACACAATGTATGTGTATGATCTATATGCATGTACAGTAAGCATTCCGAGGTGCCAAACTAGCCAACTGGCAAGTAAAATGTTGTCAAATATCACATGGCACATAATTTTAGACTAGGGTTGGTCAAACAGTCTACACAATCCCTTCTGGCAAGTGCTTGAAATGGCATCACTGAATGAATTCCCAATGCCCCAGGGCAGTGACTTCTGCCCTGCATAAGGTGCAGTCTTTTGGATGGGACGTTAAACGGGTGTCCTCACTCAAGTGGTCACTAAAGATCCCATGGCACTATTCGTAAGAGCCCCGGTGTCCTGGATATAAATAGATTTTAAAATATATTCAGGCTATTTTCAACACTTAGTTTTTTTTTCTGGATTATGGAACTCATCTAAAGCAGAGATTCTCATTCCTGCGAGCAGTCATTACATAGGTTTTTGTTCCAAACCAAATTTAGCACTGGTGACGCTACTCATTACCAGGATTTACTGCTAACTCTGGGGTTTGACAGAAAACTTACGGAATGGCAACTCGCAGGACCAGGAATGAGTATCGCTGATTTATATTATCCTACTGGTATTTTAGTCAATGCGGCTGTTTGAAAAAAGCTCCTCCCAGAAAGCACCCATCTATATCGTATTAGTGAAACTTTGATGCACTTGAAATAACCCCAATTTGGTAAAAGCTAATATAGAATTGGCTAAAAAAAAAATCAAACATTGTATATGGCCCTACATTATGTAAATCAGTGGTAGTGTCCTGTGGTTCCTCTACCTGATTCCTGTGCCTGGGCCAACAGCTTCTCTGCCTCTGCCCTCCTCTCTCCCCTCTTCTCCAGCTGGTAAACCACACAGAGACAGAAAACATTACATTTCCACATCTTGTTTATATACTGTTATTTTACCAGGTAAGGATAGGTGATCTGAGCCAGGAACATTTATTTTACTGGTCCAACACTCTTCACCACTAGGCCGCCTTGCCCCACATTGTAGTGGTAGAGGTTTACTTTTATGAAGGGTAGAGGACCCTGCAAGTGTCCTGGCAATCTGTACAATATCAAAATGATTTGTGGTGTTTACAGAGCATCAGTATTATTTACTGCTATTACGCCTGGAACCAATTACCCCCAAAAAATAATATATAAGGACAGTTTACTGATAGATGCTCATACAAGTCTTAGGTATTAAAAGGTTTTCTCCAGGCAGAACTGCCTTGGAGATAGAAATCATTTGATTGGTTGATTCAAAACTGAGGGCAGACTTCCCATGACATCCGAAATCTGCACATGAGCATAGTTATCAGTCTAATCATATCTTACCGTACACCTAACCTTAACCACACTGGCGTGTTAAAAAGTAATACTGTGCTATATCTATATATGAGCTAATAGATATTTGTCCTGACAGTAATTAGTTATTGGAGTTGCAGAAGCCTACATAAAACAGGGGAGTTGGTGTCCCTGTTGAATTTTACAGACAACAGTTTCAATATTTATTTAGGAATTGTTTCTGTACCAGAAAACAAATTTTAGCTAGCAGCCAATTATTGAAATGCTGGCCAGTGTTCATTTATATTGTAGAGATCTGTCTCATCCAGGGTGGGAATTTAACACCCGCCACCCGCCAATGGCGGGTAGATTTTCACATTGGCGGGTAACATTTCCCTATCTACCAGCCACTCTGGCGGGTGAAATGTACAACATATGATACGTTTCTTGTTTTTTTTTATTCGGCTACTTTAAACATTACTCGTTTCGGATTGGAGATAAATGCGTTTGACAAAAATGCGGAAG
>JACXGM010014746.1:0-21852 GCA_016801145.1 Umbra pygmaea | reverse complement strand
GGGAGAAATAGGAAATCAGGCTTGGAATGTCACAGAATTAGCTCTTGGTCAAACTGCTTTGTTGTTGATGGTGTTTGTGTTGCTGGACGTCTGTGAGAGGGAGGAAAGAAAATAAACTGTTTATTAGACATTAATAAATAGCCATTTTATATATTAGATCAGTGGGTCTCAACTCCCAGCCTGGAGACATTTAAGAATCCCTGCTTTCTATTGTATCTGGTAGTTAATCACATTCTTCTGGTGTACCTAGCCTAAATAAGTTCATGATTATAGGGGCTGAAAGGAATGGACACAATCTCCTGAACCCACTGCATACTGTTATGTTGAAGATCTAACTGCATGTATTGTAATATATACTCCATAGTGCACTACAGGTATTGTAATATGTACTGTACAGTGCACTACAGCTTTTGTAGTTATATATACACATCTAACGGAATGGAGAAAAATATTGTCAAGTTTGTACAGTAATGTACGTCTTTGCTATCAATGTTTCCGAGCTTGAAGGAATATTTTCACATACATTTTCATATGCATTTCAACTCAGTTTCCATAGCCTACAGTCTAGAAATATTATAATTGCTGTATATTATATTCTAGATACGGCTTGTATGTTAAAACGTTGAACATTCGCCACAAATGAACTTTCACCCAGAACCGAAATGAAATCAAGCACTTCGTGAATGATCAGGACATTAAAAGCAAACTATGTGGAACCAGCCATCGTTTTGAAATGCACATTTTTTAAAGGTTTAATATGTAGTAATAATAAACACTACAAGACCACAGTTGCATGGAGTGAAATATACCTCAGGAAAACATGGAATGTACACAGCTAGCTAGCTAGCAACCCAATGGATAACTGAATATAAACACAGGTTATAGTCTCTGAAATAACGATGTTACATTACCTCTCCAGGCCGTTCCTTTTGACGCTCTGCTGGAGAGATTATCTCCTTGCATTACACTTTTTTGTTCCTTGATGTTTATTTCATCCATATTGCTTAACAAGATTGCTAATAACATGCCATCAGTCTATTTTCAATAACAAATAATCACTGCCTCAAAGCAGCATGTTGTCTCTCGAAAAACTAAAACAATACGCGTCATCGGCTGACAACGTAAAATCATCAAATCTTCCCGGGAAGTAAACTTAGCCCTGTTCCACTTCGAAAGCAGTGGGGACACGCAAACCCCCCACGCCTGGTTTGAAGCGTACCTAGAACCGCCTACAATGGCCTAGGTGGCCCTGTAATGGAGACGAGGCATCAGAAAGGTACAGGGACCGAGCTAGGTGCAGGGGCTGGTTCAGGGACCATAGGAGAGCTAAGGACAGGGACAGAACCTGCGGTATAGATCCGGGCAGGTTCAGGACCTAGAACAGATACAGGACATGGGGTTAGCACAGGGACTGGGGCCAGCACAGGACATAGGGCAGGCTCAGGGACCGGGACTGAAGCAGGGGCATGTACTATGGCAGGAGCTGGAATCAGAGCCGTGGCAGAACAGGACAGGCATAAGAGCAGGGTCAGGCACAGACAGGCACAGGGGCAGGCACAGGCACTAAACCTGGGACAGACAGATGGACCAGGCAGGATCAGGGACCAGGGCAGGCTCAGGAACCAGGACTGACTCAGGGACCAGGGCAGGCTCAGGGACGCAAGCAGCGACCTGGGGAATGGCAGGGGCAGGAACTGAAGCTGTGGCAGAAATAGAAACAGGGTAAGGTTCACAGGCATGGATAGGCAAATTCATGTGAAATTGTTTTACTAAGTAAGGTTGTTATAGTAAAGCAAATCTGCAATTGGAATTTGAAGGAGAATATTCACCTTTTTAAACTTTTATTTAGCCCCCCACCCATTCTTTACCCCCACCCTCTCACACACACAGGCACTCACAAGCCCACATACAGGCACACACGTACAGGCACACACAATCATGTACAGGCACACACAAACACACACACATGCATGCACAAACACACACACACGCATACACACACAGGCACACACATACAGGCATACACACCCTTGGAGAAGAGCAGATTCATCTGTTCTGTTTGGATCTGCTAGATTTTTGCCACTGTCATTTAAGGCCAACATCATGCAAGCACACACACACACACACACACACAAATACAAGCACACAACAAACACCTCATGGACAGCTCTGACTGGAGCTGAGCCTTAGTCACACCAGACAAGGCCAAGCGGCCCATTAGTTCTGGGGATATGGACTCAGTATAGACCGAAACAACACCAGATGATAACAACATCCATATGGCATGGCCCCAACTCAACAGGGACAGATGGAAATACATTTTATAAAGTATGTCACTCAATAAGGAGCCAGACTATTGGAGAGAGGAAACCAGATCACTGAGCTAAAGGGACAGAACATGAACCTTGTCTAAAGAGAAGTGAATCATACAAGTGAATGTCACCAACATCATTGTTTTGAAATGTACAAATACACTGACTTTGAAATGAAACATGCATTGACATCAAAAGAAACCTGGCTTTAAAAGTGTTGACTTTCAAAGTCTTGTGACATTTTTAAATCAAAGAGGACATCCTTACATACTTATAGGATTACAGTTTTTCGCCGATTGCTTACACACTGAAATCAAAAGTATTACACAATAATCAAAACCTTACACTCAAGGAGCAACACATTGGCCCAGATGTGCACCACAATGTCAGCCTCACAATTTTGCTGAACAATACACACAGTGATTAGCAAAACAATAAACACACTTGTATACATTAGACACAGAAGTATATCATAATGTCACTTCCTTGCAATTCCAAAACACTGACTGTCAAATTACCACACCTATGAGCCAATCCGTTAAACACAGCCATCAGGTGCACCAAAACACATGATTGCATAATTGTAGACACACCAATCAGGTTTAAGCACTATATAAATGCAGCAGGTAGGTTCACCTGCCTTCAACCAAAATGGAAGGAGTCAGAATAAGAAGAGTGAGGGTGAGAGGGGAGTACACAGAGGAGGAGGTAGAGGAAGAGTCAGAGGCCTAGCCAGAGGAAGAGTCCAAGGTGGAGGTAGAGGAAGACCTGAAGCAGTGGGAGAACATGCTCAAAGAAAAAGAGCAACCATACATCTCAGAATTTCTATCAAATTACGTTTTCAGGAAACTATTTTGAAAACCTGAATTACGTTATATTCCAACATAATTAGGTTTTTTTACGTTTGAACTGCACGTTTCGTTATTAGGCTATATTTTTACTTCAATTATGTTGCTCCGGTACATTTCGTTTAGCAGTTTTATGCGAGAACGTTCAACACATTCCATAGCGTTCGAAATTATATTGCAACATTCACAGTTAAGGTTAGGTAGGAGGATACTAACGGTTAAGGTTAGGCATGAGGTTACTAACGGTTAAGGTTAGATATGACGTTACTGAGGTTAAGGTTATAATTAAGGTTAGGGTAACATTACAAAAACCAACAATCGCCTCTCTGGATGACGCAAGCAATGTAGAACAAAACACACAAAGTGCCGGTCTGGATTTGAACTCGCGAACACTGGCATGCAAGTCGCAGATTTATACGCCCATCCACCATCCCCAACCTCCACCGTAGCAAAAACTATGCTATTTACATGCTACGTCATGATCTTCATATGTTCATATTTAACGTTATTCGAGTGTTCAATAACGTTAATTGCAAACGTAATTGACCCTCTCATATGTTCATATTTCACATATTTCGGTTTTACAAAATAGTTCCCTCAGAACGTATTTCATGTGATTTAGGGCTGAAAAAGAGGACCACATTTATCAAATGAAATTTGCGCTAGTGTACAATGTCGTCAACCACAGACTGAGAGTTCAGCCAAATCTTAGCAGATACAGTGGAATCTGTCATCAGGATATTTTGACAAGAAAACAGGTAAAAAAAGATCTGTCTACAGTTACCGTAATCAGCTGCTTATTGTATACACCATATACCTTAAGCACTTGTGATACCCCTTCGTGTGACATTTTACAGTAAGTTACATGTCTTCATTCTACAAAGGGTTGAGAACAACAAGGAGGAAGGGGGTCCATATTCACGGAAGGACAAGAGAGAGAGATCATAAACTTGGTTTTGGCCAATAATGCTATCAGTCTCAGAGAAATTCTAGCCAACATTATCGGTGACTATGCCATTTGAGTGGAATTCAGAGGGTCAAACGGCTGCGGCCTGAGTATGTGGAGGGTTGTATTGTTCACTTGAGCACTATGATTTTGCAATCATTAACTTTTTACATGTATATTGACTGTAGAATAGATCTATCCTGAACTACACATTCTTGTCTTTTACTGTATTTCAGAGAGTTTTGCAGATGGATGCTGAGAAAATCCTGCATGAGTCCATATACATCATTGAGGCAGGGTTCTACCTGGCCTGCTCTGCTCTGTCCTGTGTAATTGTAGTATGTAGTGCATCCGGAAAAATGTTAGTATGTTTGCAGTATTATAGGGTCCTAGTGTGGCATGGTTATATATAACTCCCTGACCCCTAATGGCTGCACACAAAGTGATATTTCTCCCACACTGCCCAGTGACATTCACAATGACTCTTTGTCCTATGACATTTCGGCCCTGACGCCTGGTTTTGGCTAGATTGAATCCAGCTTCATCAATGTAAATTAACTTGTGCAACTGTGCTGCCGCATCAAATACAAGGACTGTGTGTATTAGAAAATGCACACAGTGACAGATCAATATGGTGTACCTCCAAACACAGCAGTAAAATGAGTACATCTTCACACATTGATGATGGGTTGGGTCAGACACATTCAGACTGAACTACAAGGCAGGTGCCCTCTAATCCCCCAGAATGGGGGCATCTGCCTAGTATGTAGATATGCAGTGCAAATGGGACTCAATCTACTGCCATTACTGTATTACAGTAACACTTGCACATGTTCATTGCGAAGTTCTTTGACTCTGTCGCTGTTCCTCTGAAATGGAACCATGTACAGCTGCTTCATGCTGAGTGTTGACGTACTGGTTGATGTTCTGAAATGTTGTTTGATCTGTGAGGATTTGCTCTTGTAGTTGACGTAGGCAGATACTATTTTTTGCCAACACAAAATAGAAAATTGCCAGTTCATGTTCATGGGTGAACAGACGTTGCTTCCCACCCACAGAAGGTCGTTTGGCAGTTCTGGAGAAAATGCAAGAATTGTATCATTGGTTAGGTTTTTTTTTCACACTGTACTGTCATACTGAACACAGCAAAACATACTGTAAACCCACACAGAAAACACATGCAAAACATATATGTACATATGTATCCTGAATATGTTCATGAAATATATAACTTGCACTTCTCACAATATTGTAATACATTGCATATTATATATTTTACCGTTTTTTCCAATTGCTAAAACACAATTTGGCAAACTAGTGTGGTTTTATCAAAATACTCAACACAATTCACAAAACCACACACCCAAACTGCAAAATATCTCATATATCCTGCTAAATGAAACACTGCAACCAAAACTTCATATAGCATTATCAAAGTCAAACTTTTGCACCACATGGCACACACTTCATTCATATTACTAGATTTGTCTAACCAACTACACACTGTTGCCCATAATTGTCTAACCAACTACACACTGTTGCCCATAATGAAAAACACTCATCAACTGTAAGAAATTCTTCAGATTGTTCACATGCACAGAAATATTCACACACACACACGCACGCACGCACACACGCTCACACACACACATTTTATTTTTATTCACCAAACAAGTCAGTGCAACATATGCACAGCAGATATATTTACATTGGACTGTACAAATATATGCTCACAAAAATAAATAATAATTACAATGTCTACAACCAAAAGGTGCTCACATGTAGTCTTTTTATAGTGCTTACTTCCTGAATGAAGTGGTAACAATTAAGCATTGAGGTGTTTGGCCAGGTGGCACATATGTTGGCCAAATAGCTCATGTAGTGTAATTTTGAATGGCAGTGTTTTGAAATGGCAAACATGTGACTTGCTGTCAGATTGTTGTGTCTTATGCAGAGAACCGTGTTCAGTGCATTTAAAAAGTGCCATTTTGAATTGCAAAATGTGTGTAAAGCAGAAAATGTGTTTAGATTTTTGGAGACATGAGAATAGGTTTTGCTCTCTGTGTGTCAGTTTAAATAATTGTACTTTGCATGTCATTTTAGTGTGTTGGCAATTGGAAAAAACTGTAACATGTAACATTATATTTTAAGTTAATGAAATATATGAATAAGCATTTCTCAACACACCATGGCTTCAAGACATTATTTTCATGAGAATTTATTTTGAGTTAACTATTGTTGACAATGGAACAAACCAAAAATAACCACCAGTTTAAGCCGTATTGCATTACATTAACTACTGTGAAAAAGACAATTATTATCTTATACAAACAAGACTCAAAATCTGTAATTTGTACAATATATATTAGCATAATTTTAATCAAATGCATTGTAAGCAAAGAAACAACTGGGTATAGTCAGTCATCTTCATTTAATAAAGACCTTTATATACAGTATCATACAACTGTCATTGTGTCACACTCTGGAATGTTTTATAAATTAGGGATGTGATTGGCAAAGGTAAAAAAAGCAGGAAAATATATGTAGCGCGGAGTGACCATACCCCCCCGGGTATATGGTTAGAGTATTGTAGTGTACTGTATGCATTTACATCACTTACAATTAATAAAATTTATAAAGCAAATCCTAAGCAGGGTTGGCACAACCGTAAATCTCAGAATTTCTCCCAAATTACGTTCTCAGGAAACTATTTTGAAAACCTAAATTACGTTCTATGCCAACCTATTTAGGGTGTTTTACGTTTCAACTGCACATTTTGTTATTAGGCTATATTTGTACTTGAATTACGTTGCTCCGGTACATTTCGTTTAGTGGATTTATGCGAGAACATTCCATACATTCCATAGCGTTCAAAATTATATTGCAACATTCACAGTTAAGGTTAGGTAGGAGGATACTAACGGTTAAGGTTAGGCATGAGGTTACTAATGGTTAAGGTTAGATATGACGTTACTGAGGTTAAGGTTAGAATTAAGGTTAGGGTTAACATTACAAAAACCGACAATCGCGTGTCTGCATGACCCAAGCAATGTAGAACAAAACACACAAAGGGCCGGTCTGGATTTGAACTTGCGAACACTGGCATGCAAGTCGCGGATTTATACGCCCATCCAACATCCCCGACCTCCGCCCTAGCAAAAACTATGCTATTTACATGCTACGTCATGATCTTCTAATGTTCATATTAAACGTTATTCGAGTGTTCAATTTAGTTCCCTACAAACGTAATTGACCCTCTCATATGTTCATATTTGACATATTTCGGTTTTACTAAATAGTTCCCTTAGAACGTATTTCATGTGATTTAGGGCTGGGTTGGCACTAGAAAAGGGCCGTAAAGGAAGTATTTTTGGCCCAAATACTAGGGGGTCCGTGGGCATGCCCCCCTGAAAAATATATTGAAAAATAACCCCTTAAATGATGACATCTGATGACTTTTTATTACATGCACAGGAATTAAAATTCAATATCAGCATCACGAGATTGCTATCATTATCTGAAAATCCTGACAGGTCAATCTGGATGCGATCCCGATGCGAATACAAAACAAGAAAAAAACAACTTTATAAATGATTTATTTTTAACTCAATTTTTTGGCCTTTACCGTTTCATGGCTTCTGCTGATAATCAAATAGTTTGCCACACACACTGAACTTGAATCAAACATTCTTCAGAAAGCAGCTGATCAACCCGACTGCTTTCACTTTCAATGAAATCCACAAGTGAACGGATTAGGCTACTACGGGGTGATGCGAATGAAAGATGTGAATTAGAAGCACAAAACCCGTTGTCACTGTCAGAGGACTGTTATACAGGCAATGGTCTGTGTTATACCTCTGACCAACCCTCCCCTTAAAAGAACTCAGAAAATCAGACCCACGCAATTTGTTTAAATCTGCTGTTTGGAAAATCCGGAAGTCCAGATTAATCCGGAAGAATCACGTCCCTGCTAAATACACCAAGGTTTTGATTTTAGTCATTGTCAAGCAGCATATAGCACCTTTTTCAGTTTCAGTATAATGATCCACTTTGTACGCCAAGTTTACATTTCAAAAGAGACCTATTATGAAAACAACATGCTATTCCTCTGCAAAAGTACTTCAAAGAAATTACTAGATAATAAACACATGACAGGAAAAAATACAAATGCAGATGTGTATATTTAATGTATATTACCACCTATAAATTTGGTCATATATGTTAATTTATTTACATATATTTTAGACTAAAATAATGTTTGAAAATGGCCAAAATTGAATATGCAAAAATATGTATGAAATATATGGCCATATAATACATATATTTGTAAAAGTATAGGCACATATAAAAATATTTGTTTTCACAATATATGTCAAAATACTGTGTAATACAGTACTTCACCACACTATGCCATTGTGTTTTGCTTACCAAGGAGCATAGACCTGATACAGTATTCTAGGACTACATTTTATCACAAAGTGATGCAGCATGATGCGCAACAGTGATACGTACTGTACAGTCTGGTGTATTAAGTTCAAGACATACCGGTTCTCCCATCTAAATGTACTAATGATGCCTGCAATGGTGTACCGACTTAGGTTGGGCAGTACTCTCTGTAGCCTCCCTCATCGTCAGGCCATGATTGATGACATGGTCCACCAGAGTGGTCCTAATTTCGTCAGAAATAATTCTGCATAGATTGCCTAGTCCCCTTTGTTGTCATTATCCTCCTCTTATTCCTCTTTATCTACTCTCTCCTCCTCTTCTTCTTCCATGTTTGCAAACTTCCCACAAAAAATCTTACCTGAGTTCTATTTGTAATGCTACAGCTGTGACTGATTGGTGTTGAAGTGTTTTAATGTGTGTGCCTGGATGTTGCCAAATCCATATGTGTTTAGCTTTTGAATGGAAGTCTTCCCAATGACTGAAGGATTTGCTGTGTGTAATGTTTGAAACTGTGTGTGTTTTGCACAGTATGCGCTGCAGAATTGATAACAAAGTGTAAAGCTGAAAATGTGTTTGTACTTCTGGTGCCAAGTGGTCTGTTCTTGTGTGTAGAGTTTTGACACAATGAGCCCAAATCTGAATTTTGTGTGTTAGCAATCAATAAAAACTGTAATCAAATGCAACAGATGCAATACATTGACATCTGGGACAATGTGTAATTCCACTGCTCTGCTCTGGTCCAAAACTGGTTTCAACACCATCCACAGTTTACAGTACTATAGCTTCCACCATACTCTCCATTTCTAAACCCCACTGAATAGTTTTTCTCTGCATGGGGGTGTAGGGTTTACAATCTCCGGCCCCAGGCTCAGGTACCCCTTATTCAGGCCATTGAGGATGCCTATGAACAAGTCGACGCAGCTGTGCAAGGATGGATTCAACATTCAACACATTTCTTCCCGCGATGTCTTGCTAATGAGGATATCGGCTGTGATGTTGATGAAATTCTCTGGCCTGATCCAGCTAGGCGAATAGATAATGTCTAGTATTTTCTGTACCATATTGTCAGTTTTTTTCAAATCTTTTTTTTACTATAATTGTTACCTGTACTGGATAACAGTGTTATGCACACTACTGTAGCATTAAAACTAGGACATGCTTTGTTGTGATTCTCCATGTTGACATGTTGATTGAATTGTTTATATGGAGAGAATTAAATTATTTTCCTCAGTCTGCAGCATTGGTCTTGTGTTGTGTTTGGTGAACTAATTGTATAAATGCAATTTCTCTGTGTACTTCATTTACAGTACACTAATCACTTAGAAGTAAAATTGCTTTAACCTACTGAGAAGTAGGTTAGCAACAGCAGTGTTTAAATGGTTCAAACAGAATGAAGTAATGTGAAATGTGTGTATTACATATGGTAACAACATATGGTTTTTATAAATGAGTGTATAGTTTTTGCAAGTGTTTCATTTTGCAAAGAGTCTGAGGTGTTCTGCTAATTGGGTGTAGTGTTTTGAAAAACAGTTTTGTAGTGTTTTGAAAAACTGTTGCATAAGCAATTGAAAGAACTATAATATAGATTGGTTGAGAACATGGTTTCTTTCTCTCTCCCTCTCCTTTTCCCTTTTAAATGTAGATTATAGGCATGAAATGCAATGTGAACATGACTGATGGTTCCATTACATAAAGTAAAGTAATATATGATACTGTATATTCCATGTGGAAAGGGTTTAGAGACCCAGTCAAGACTCCCCAGAGCTGCCGCCCATCAACACTGATATCAAGACCTACAAAAGGAGGACTAACAGAACTGTCATGTGAGCTATATGAATGGAGATAGATTTGCTTCGATAATATTGCAAATGTGCCGACTACAAGTAACACATTTATACTACAATTTGTAAATATAAAACACAATGCACAAATAAAAGTAACATCCTGTACAGTAACAGAGACTAATGAACATTTGTATGGACTCCTTATATATAGTGTTGATATTAGTTATGTCATGTATATAAGTATTTTTTTATTGTGTCAGTGCTTTGCAAGAGGTTTTCCGTTAAAGAAGTGTAATGTCCCTTTAAGTGTTTTGTGACACATCTCTCTAGTTTGGGTTGTTGCTATGGTAGGGTTTAGGTTAGGGTAGGCTAGGCTAGTATCTTGTAGATCTGTACGTTTGTCAATGTTTCTTGCTAGCGTTCTGGGTATTGAAGCCAAATGTGCTGGCAGCTAACAGCAGACTATTGATGTGCGAATCCTGAACGAAAAAGTCTTTTCAATGAAATGGGTGTACTGAATCGCTGCTCTAAAAGATTTGTTTATGGGAATCACCTCTGCCCAAGTTATGGGAATCACATAGATTTTGCCTATGAACTCACACAGAGTTCAGTCAAGATTTGCTTTCAACTCCCCCTTTTCATTGTTTGTGATATTCAGAAACCGTCCTGCACGCAAAAGAAAGTGAGAAAGATATTATAAACCTAGACTTGGTGAACACAATCCAATCATCAAGGAGTTTGTACGACATTTCAGGAACACTGCTACACAAATTGTGTATTTGCCAATACAAAAGTAAAATTATTAACAATTAAGGTTATTTGAGTTGGATAGTTTATAGTAATTGTAGAATACAGTTTCATAAATTATTGTACTTTTAATGGAATGTTGGACATACTAAGCATTTAAATTAAATTTGTTTAAAATTTGTTTTACAAAATACTTTACTCATCAGATTATGCTAAATGTACCTTTCCCTCTTCACAATTATGTGCATTAAACATGTTAACCAAATTTTATGAAATATGTTAACCAAATAATACAATAGACAATGTAGCCTAACAGAATAATATTTACACACACTTTCCACACAGCTCAAAGAGCAGTCTTACTAAAGTGGCCTCAACCACTACTAAATTCAAATTAACAGGCACAGACTAAACCTGAGTAAGACAGAGAGAGTCAATACACAGACCAAACCTAAATCAGCAGCGAGAGAGAATGTTCTTCTTCTTCAATGGTATCTGGCAAATCGCAACAGACTTAATGGTGCATATACCGCCACCTCCTGTACCGGAGTGTGAGGCCGGTCACGGCCCACCCAAGTCAAATGCTCCTATCTAAACCAGTCCCCCTTAGAAATTTAAAAACAGCCCTCGACACCACCCCACCCCACACCCCTTCCCACCCCCCAGCAACCCCCCCATATCCCACTTCCTACCCTCCCCCATAACCTTCACATACAACATTTCCCTCTGATCATCATACTTCCCACAATACAATAGCACATGTTCCACCATTTCCTCCACTACACACCCATCGCACAGACCCGTCTCGTGCCTACCCACCACCTTTAGAGATGAGTTCAACCGTGTGTGCCCTAACCTCAACCTACACCACATCACCTCTTCTCCCCTACACCCCATAGTCGCTACCTCTACCTGTACTGTCCGCTGCACCTCATAATACCCTCTCGCCTTCCTGCTACCATCCCACTTTCCCTGCCACCGGTCGAGTCCCCTGCTGCGTATCAATGCTTTAAATTCACCCCTGCCCAACGGCACCTCCACACTCACCCTATCTTTCCCACACGCACTCTTAGCCAGCCTATCCGCCACTTCATTACCCTCCACCCCCACTTGAGCCGGCACCCAACAAAACCTAACCTCCACGCCCATCCTTTCTAACACCAACAACAACACCATCAGTTCCACCAACAAATCACCCCTATCAGACCTACCAGACCGGATGCTTCCCAAAACTGCTGCCGAGTCTGATTACACCGCCACCCTCATAGGCCTCACCTCCACCACCAACCTCAACCCAAGAATCACCGCCACCACCTCCGCTGTGTACACTGACACCTGGTCTGTGACCCTCTGTACCACCTGCACATTAAATTCAGGCACATACACCCCCACACCTACCCGCCCAGTGGACGGATCCTTAGACCTATCCGTGAACAGCTGCACAAACCTATAAAAACCCTGCCCTACATACCTCTCCACACACCTACCCATGCTACCCTCATCAAACTCCTTCCTACCCTCCAACAAACTCAGATCGACCCACGGAACCGGAAACACCCAATGTGGCACACAACCCCAAGCCACCGTAGGGCCCACCTCCACCTCATGTAACCCATACTCCTCCACCAACTTCCCAATCACCCACCCAAACACCTCTATCTTACCTACTACATGCTCCCAGCACTCACCCACAGCCACCACTGCCGGATGTCCCTCCACACTACCCTTCAATCGTGCCCAGTAAGCCAGTGCCAGTTTTTCCCGCCGCACACCCAATGGCACCTCCCCTGCCTCCACCTGCAAACCCTCCGGTGAGGTCCTAAAGGCCCCCAAACACAACCTCATTGCTGCAGCTTGGACCACCTCCAGGGTCTTTAGGACCGACTTAGCAGCCGACCCATACACAAAACACCCATAATCTAACAATGACCTAATCAACGCCTGATACATACACAACAAAGTGTGCCTCTGTGCTCCCCAATCATGACCCACCTCCGCCCGCATGAGATTCAACGCCCTCCTACACCTCACACTAACATACTTCACATGAACCCTCCACGTCAACTTCTCATCAAACCACACACCCAGGTACTTGAACTCAGACACCCGCAGCAAGTCCTGCCCATACAGCCGCAAACCAACACCCGTGACCTTCCTCCTAGAATAAACCATAAATCATGACTTGGCCACCAACAACCTGCACCCCCACATCAATGACCACTCCTCCACCACTGTGACTGCCTCCCGCATCTTCCTCATCACCCACTTTACATTCCTTCCCCTCCCCTTTTCACACTGCACTATCATCTGCATACAGTGCAACCCCCAGCCCGTGGCCCAGTGCCCCAAACATATCATCAATCATCACCTCAATACAATAATTAATACCGGGCTAATCACACTCCCCTGTGGCGTCCCATTGACAACCCTAAAGTCCCTGGACAGGTCCGTCCCCACTTTCACCCGGAACACCCTTCCAAACAAAAAGCTCACAACCCAATTATACAGTCTACCACCTACACCCAAAGCACTCAACTTAATCAATAAACCTTCTCTCCACATTGTATCATAAGCTTTCTCCACATCAACGTATGCCACACACATCACCTCCTTCATTGTTAACGTTTTAGCTATCTCTGTGCTCACCGTGACTAACGCATCTGCCGTTGACCTACCCCTCCTGAACCCACTCTGTGCTGCACTCACCAAACCCCTTTGCTCCAAAAAATACACCAACCTACTGACCACCATCTTCTCCATTAATTTCCCCAAATTCGACGTCAATGCTATAGGCATATAGCTAGCCGCCTTTGTAGGGTCCTTGCCTGGCTTTAAAAATGGCAACACCACCGCTGTTTTCCACCCAGTTGGCACAATCCCATCCCTCCACACCTTATTAAATAACTCCAACACTGCTCTCCGCACACTATCCTACGCTTTCTCAACCATAACATAACAAATCCTGTCTTCCCCTGGGGCTGTCCTTTTACACCCGTGCAAGGCTTTCACCAGTTCATACATAGTAAACTCAACATCCATCATCTCACCCGTCTCACCCCTCCTCACCATGACATCACCATGTGCCCAAAGCCCATCTGCTCTCCTCCTCTTACCCTCCTCACTAATATGATCTCCCCGGTGCACAGCCTTAAACGGCATACCTATTACATTAGCTTTATCCACATTAGTAACCACAGTAACACCACCTTCCACCAATGCTGGCATCCCCTTAGCACCCTTCCCCAACATCTTCCTAAACATCCCCCACACCATAAGTTCTTCTACTGTCCTCCCATTACCATCCGACCTCATACTACCCCACACCTCGTTATGCGCATTAAAATCCCCACACCACATCCCCTTACCCGCACTGCACCTCCTATCAACCTCATCCAAACTCTCCAACACCAGCCGCTCACAGGGGTTATAATAATTAACAATCCCTATATTCTCCTTAAGACCCATAACCTCTATGCCCACACACTCTGTGACCTGAACCTCCACCTGTCTATACTCCATCCGCTCTTTAACAAACATAGCACAACCTCCACCTGTGCCTTCCACTCTATCACACCTAGCTGACCTGAACCCTGGAATTACAAAGTCCAAACTAGGTTTAAGCCATGTTTCCTGCACACACACCACATCCGGCACCTCATCCAACCCATACACAAACCTCTTAAACTCCTGTTCATTAGCCACCAAGCTCCTTGCATTCCATTGAAGGACCACAAACACCATCCTAAGTCACTGCATGCTCTACCCCCACACCCTGTGCTGCCTCTAATGCCTTGTGCATCATCTGCCCCATAATGCCCTTAATACCCATATGCTTCGCAGCCAAATGCACCACCTCCGCTATCCGAGCAGACTTCTTCTTTACCTGGTCGCTGATATTTACAACCCCACACATAAACGCCACAAATCCAAACCTGTCCACCACCAACAAATCCTTATTAACCCCACACTCATGTTTACACATCTCAGCCACCACCATCTTGCGGCCACCCAGATCTCCCTCAACCACTGGCCCAGCACCCTGCTTCTTCTCTACCTGCACACCCACCCCAAGACCCCCCACTCTCTGCACCGCTTCAGCATACGTCACTGTATTCACCACTTTAAACCACTGCGCCTCTGCTGCCTTCTTCTGCACAATACACCCCCCAAACACAGCACTGTGCTCCCCCCCACCATTGCAACACCTCACCTTCTCCCCATCCCCACACTTGCCATACTCATGCGGGCCCCCACACCGAGCACACCTACCCTGCCCCCTACACACAGCAGTCACATGCCCCATACTCTGGCACCTAAAACACTGCAGTGGCGGTGGCACATATTCCCTCACATAAAAACTGAGACACCCAATGCGCACCCTACTCGGCAGCGGCCTTCCAAACTCCACCAACACTGTCGGACTCACCCTCTCTAACCCCACCGACCTCCTGCTCATCCGTCTTGCTTCCACCACCATACCCCCCGACACCACCTTTTTAAGCTCCTCCATTGACAGATCCTCCGTCACCCCCGTGATCACCCCTCTCACCTTCGCTGCACTCCCAGGCACCTGACACTTCACCTTACCCCCATTCAACACATCCAACTTCAGCACCTTGTCCCTTTGTGACTCACTATCCACCACAATAAGTACCCTACCACCACTCAAACATCTTTCATCCTTCCAACCTGTGTCCTGATCGCCGCAGTGAGTGATATCGGGTGCATCACCTTCCCTGTTGGGGCTGTACACACCACTAATACCTTATATCCCAGCTCCTCCTCTCCCCGTGATGTCCCTTTCCCATCTCCCGAACTATACTCACCACCCTCCTTCTCCCGTGCACGCTTCTTCTTCCTCCTCACATATGGTGACTCCTCAAAATTTCCCCCTACATCCGCAATATCCCCACTCCCATCTGAACTCCCTTCCATGCCAACCTCAGTCACGGTACAGCTGTCGCGATCTGCCAATCCGTCCTCTGCTAGTACAGCCTACGCAGTTTGCGAATCTCGCGCCTCAAGCCACCCTTCGCCGCGGAACGATGACGGTGACTGAGAGAGAGAATGAATGAAAAATGGCTGGTTTTATACTGTTGGGAAAGGTATGATGGGTAATGGTGATTGCTGAAACCAGGTGTATGGGATAACGGAGGGAAGGAGCCAGGGATAAGTGATGAGTAGTTGAATGCAAACTTTCTCCACCTGTGGGAACACACAAACTGAACAGAGACAAACACACAGAAAAAGACAGAAGCATAGTAGACAGACACCAACAAAACCCAAGGTACACATTATTTTAACACATAGACTGGGGGATGTAACAGCGCACCTGCTCAGGGGCGACGCCAGGCATTTTTCCCCAATGAGACATAAACTAATCACCATACTCTTAAAAAAAATCACCTGTCTGCATGACGCAAGCAATGTACAACAAAACACACACAAACTGCCGGTCTGGATTTGAACTCGCGAACACTGGCATGCAAGTCGCGGATTTATACGAGGCGGAATCGAGTCCATCGCGCTGCGCTAAACGTGTCCATCACGCCACAGGACCTCCAGACGTGCGTAAACGCCTATTTAGATTGGCTTAATATGGAAATCACTCGCTCCAGACGCTCCAGATGCGTTCGGTCTGAACGTACCATAACGCTCCAGACGTGTTTGGTCTGAACTTACCATATTGGTACGTTCAGACCGAATGCGTCTGGAGCGAGTGATTTCTATGTTAAGTCAATGTAAATAGGCGTTTACGTGCGTCTGGAGGTCCTGCGGCGCGATGGACACGTTTAGCGTGGCGTGATGGACTCGATTCCGCCTCGTTCGTGCGTCCAGTTCACGCGAATGAGGCGAATTGAGGTTCTCGCCGTGAATTTACACGTGTTACGCGCAAGTGATTTCATTTGGTGCGCATTGTGCATTCACGCGTTTGAAGCCAATTGCCGTCTGACGCTCGAGTTGAAAATTCTGAACTTTTGTGTCTGTTCGCGCCGCGTTAACCAATCAGGAGCCTGCTTGCTGCTGTCACATGATGAAGAGACATTGCTTGCTGCTGACCCATGAGGATGTCATGTGATATGATTTGAACTCCCGGATTTACCCAACATTCATTCAACGTGGAGGAACGGCTGATATTGGGAGTGAGCAGTAAATAGTTCGTACATATTGTACATTTTTCATGTTGTACATTTTTCATTTATTGTTTAGCCTCAATAAATTATTTTGTAATATGACTAATATGATATAAAACCCAAAAAATTACATATTATTTTACAGTAATAACCTGAACAAAGAAATGGCACATTTGTCTTTGTGGAAGGATGATCGCAAGTACAAGATCAGACAGGAATGCTGAGCTTTCCAAATTTCACAGGCGAAGGGGCTATTTTACAATTTTGATCTAAAATCAAAATTATAAAATATATAATTGATAGAGCCATGCTGTTATGAATTTAAAAGTCTGCATTGACAACCTGGATGTGCCCTCCCCTCTCCCCAGCACTACAAATTAACACCAAAATGACCGGGTAAAGGGAGTTTACACCTAAACAGTCATGAATGAATTAAAAACAAAAAGTAAAATGTATTCCTTATGGTCAATGGTTATTTATGATGTCCTTTACAGGTTTTAATTAAAAACTTCCCGAAACGGATGAACCCAGCCTTGTTCTTTTACTTTCAACTTTGTACAATGCTAAACATTTGACAAAAAATGTGTTAGAGCAATATTAACACATTAATTGTGCTGTCTCTTATTAATAGTTTTAAGAGTATGGTAATTTGTTTATGTCTCATTGGGGGAAAATGCCTGGCGCCGCTCCTGAGCAGGTGCGCACTCTCCCCTCCCAACACCTCAATTCAGCCTCAAACGAACAAGCGCCTATTTTGCTTCAAACACTTGCTTTATTCGCGCGTCCTATTCGCTTTGGACACGCTAGTGGATTCAAATTGTCCAAGCATCCAACTAGCCACGACAGAAGCGAATTTCACGCTCAATTTGCGTTTGGTCTGAACGCAGCATTACTCTCCCAGCTATTGAAGACCGCTTGAGAGTTCTCTCAAGTGGTAAGGAGTTGCCAGTAGGGGCTTGTGATGCCTGAGACAGAGACGTGTGCAAATATTTTAGGAGAGGAAGAATG
This sequence comes from Umbra pygmaea, assembly GCA_016801145.1. Taxonomy (NCBI): domain Eukaryota; kingdom Metazoa; phylum Chordata; class Actinopteri; order Esociformes; family Umbridae; genus Umbra; species Umbra pygmaea. Next base: position 3,627 of record JACXGM010014746.1, on the reverse strand, counting down.
TATTTTTTAATTGTTTAATGTTGCGCAGTTAATAAAAATGGTATTGTTTGTACAGGGCAGGCAAATAGCCGGCTTCCCAAGAGTAGTAGGCGCAATGGATGGCACTCGTATATATCCTTGCTCCCAGCGTCAACGAGAATTTTTATATGAACAAGAAAAGGTACCACAGCCTAAAAACACAAGTTAAGTTTGATGCAGACTACAACATTTTGGATGTGGTACCCAAATGGCCTGGGTCTACCCAGGGCCGTAGCTAGAGGATTCTGGGCCCCCTGAAAAAAATATTGATGTGGGCCCCTACCACCCTCATCATATACTGCACAACATATGAACATAGTTAGGAAATGGAAGACCACAGGCACATTTCATTTAAAGAACAGGAGTTATTAAAGTCTAATCTAAGTCTAAGGAGATTTCTGAGGATCTCAGAAAAATTGTTATTAATGGTCATCAGGCGGGAAAAGTTTACAAAACCATCTCTAAAGAGTTTGAATCCACAGTCAGACAGATTGTGTACAAATGGTTGACATTCAAAACCATCGTTACCCTCCCCTGGAGTGGTAGACCAACAAATATCACTCCAAGAGCAAGGCGTGTAATAGTCTGTGAGATCACAAATGTTCTTTTACCCCAATTTTCTTCCCACCGAATTCCCTCTAACCTTGCCTTGTCAGCAGCACCACAGCTCAGATCTGTGGGATGGCGAGGGCACATGGTTCATCCAGCCACATTTTATACTGGCTATCCAACACGTAAGCCTTTAGTCAGATCTCAGGAAGGATTTTTATAGATGTCATACAGTAAAGTTGTAGAAAAGGGGCAGAGCTGTACCGTGTTGTACCGAGGTGTACTTCAGCCGATTAAATACAATTTTGGTGGCATTGTTTAAAAGAAAACTATAAAATAAATTGCCACCAGGTGGCTCCTGGGTGCACATTCATCCAAAGCATTTGCTCAGGAAATTCAATATAAAACAGTGTCATACTTTATCAATAAAACAACTATGTTCTGAAGTTAAATTTATTATTTGTAGAGCTTTAGTCATTTAGCTATTGTCCTACAATATGAATGTCTCAGACAGAGAAGACACATTTAAATTAAAAATAAAATGTCAATGATGATTTCATTGACTGAATTATCGTGATGCATGAGTTTACAGTTCTAATCAAGCCTTGTTTGTTTTAAAGCTGTTTTAAGAAAGCGAAGATTATGTAGATTATCTGCATTTGCCGATATACTGTAATTCAATAAAATAATGGGTGTGTAGTGTACTGTAGCCTACAGTACTCTATTCACCCGAATGCATTACTGAATCCTGTGTGAAAAGTTGTACTGTAGCTAATTATACAGTATATCAAAGTACAATTTCACTTTGAGGGACAAAAATGGGTAACAAGCAACGTTGTGTTTTTAGGTTGACATATGAACTCAAAGAAATCTTTATGGATATCCTCTTTTTTCTCAGTCTGTTTAGAGCAGTCTCCAAACCCTTCCATGGAGGGCCTAGTTTACTTTCACTTTGGCAAGGCTGATGAAGTAGCTCACTAATTGGTTAGGATCTCCCCTCACCTGGCAGTCTAGGTCATAATTTGGCTGAACCGGAGGCTGGCACTTGTGGATAAACTGTTTCTTTACTGCTGTCGAGTTGCCATTGATATGAAGGATAAATGAATTGCAGACATCTTCGGCATCAGTACCACTACGTTGCGCAGAATAATAATTACATGGGTCAACTGGAGGCAGGCGCGTCTGGACAAGAAAAAAACAAGAATCAATGAGTGACTACAACAACTATGTACAGACCATATTAATCCTCACCTATGAAAGAAGAACAAATGAGAACAACACTACCTTAACATATGAACAGACCCTATACATATACAACATGAACTGGAACACATGAGACCAACTCTACACCAAACACTCCTTATACATATACTACAATAAACAAGAACACATAAGATCAACAGTACACTAAACATATGAACATACCTTATAACTATACTGCCATGAACAAGAACACATGAGAAACACTGTACACTAAACACATGAACAGACTAAAGACATCTACTACAATGAACAAGAACAGCCATTTACATGGACAAGAAACAATGAACCACACTGAACAAACACACATAACTAAATACCTTACTAATTAGGGAAGGGTGTGTAGATGAGGACTAAGTTACAGAAACGATAGGCTAACCAAAACATGTGATGGGATCATGTGATACAAAGAGCGGGAAAAACAAGACCAAAACATACACACGGGAGAAATCACCAACCAGTGACACATAGAACAAGCACAAACACTAGAGACATTGTGACAGTACACCCTTCCTCAGGAGCAACAACTCCTCAAACACATAACACCCTAATATTAAAAGAACTAAACGGAGGCCCCAGAGTTGGTAGGCAGGGGAGCCCGGCGGAGGTCAGGCAGCTGGGGACACGGGGGTCGCCCAGGCAGCAGGAAACATGGGGTCGGCCAGATAGCAGGTGCATGGGGGCAGCCAGGCAGCAGTGGACACTGGGGGCGGCCAGGCAGCATGAGTCACAGGGGGCGGCCATGCCGCAGGGGACACCGGAAGCAGCCAGGTAGGCAGAGGCAGGGGTCAGGCCGGCAGAGACAGAGGCCAGGCGGGCTGAGGCGGAGGCCAAGCAGGCTGAGGTGAAGGCCAAGAAGGCGAATGCCAGGCGGGAAGATCAGGTTGCTTCAGTAATTTGGTAACTGATGACACTAACTGCAACGGGCCTCCTACGGTCCTAGGCTGAATGCAGGCTGTTATGGACACAGAATGAGAGCCAGTGGAGGCCTCAGCTGGTTGACTCACAGTGGGGACCTTAGGTGACTTCCGGTAGTTGACTTCCTTCAGGGACTTCCGGTGGCTGGTTCTCTGCAGCGTCCTCTGTTGGCTGACTCTCTGCAGAGACAAGGGGCGGCAGACTTCCTTCATTGACCTCTTGTGGCTGATTCTGGGCAGTGCCTTCCGGTGGCCAACTTCCAGCTGTGCCTTCTTGTGGCAGACACTCCTCCATCCCCTCAAGTGGCTGATTCTTGGCAGTGCCTTCTGTTGGCGGACTCTCTGTAACGACCTCCGATGGCTGATTGACAGCGTTGGAGACTTCTGGTGGCTGATCTACAGCGTTGGAGACTTCTGGTGACTGCTCCACAGAGATGGAGACCTCGAGTAATTGATCGACAGCGGTGGAGACCTCCGGTGGCTGCTCTACAGCAGAGGAGACCTCTGGTGGCTGCTCTACAGCGGTGAAGACCTCCGGTGGCTGTTCTACAGGGGTGGAGACCTCTGCTAGCTGACTCTTCTTCTTATTATTAAATATGACATTTCTGTGAAAATTAATAAAATAAGATGACAATCATACAAAAGAAATCATGCACTCATATTACATTTATATTTACATATTTAATGGACATATAGTTAATGGACTAATGTACAAGTACAAATGTGTGGGAAGCAACCCACGTGTGTGTGTGCGTGTGCGCGCACATGACTGTGTGTGTGGTGGTAATGGTTAGAGGGTAGGTCTGTCCTTTTCATAAATAAAGAATCTGAAAGAGATCCCATGTGTGTGTGTGTGTGTGTGTGTGTGTGTGTGTGTGTGTGT
>JACXGM010014745.1:10232-21952 GCA_016801145.1 Umbra pygmaea | reverse complement strand
GCAAATTGTAGGGGGTCCAAGGTGTCAGGAAGGGCGGCGCAGATGTGGGTTCTGACCAGCCGCTCAAAGCACTTCATGATGATGGAGGTCAGTGCTACTGGGCGGTAGTCATTTAGGCAGGTGATGGTAGGTTTCTTTGGAACCAGGACAATGGTGGCCTGCTTGAAGCAGGAGGGAACTACAGACTGAGTTAGGGAGAAGTTGAATATGGTGGTGAATACCTCCGCTAGCTGGTCAGCGCATCCTCTTAGGACATGGCCTGGAATGCCATCTGGCCGTGGAGACTTCCGCGGGTTTACTCTTTTAAAAGCTCTCCTTACATCAGCCACGTCCAGGGACAGAGTGCAGTCATCTGGCTTCTCAGCTAGCTTCTCAGGAGTGATGTTGGCCATCTCAAACCGTGCAAAGAAGGTGTTGAGCTCATCAGGGAGCGAGGCGGGGGGATGGGCATCACAGCTATTCCTCCCTTTGTACTCCGTTATCTGCCGCAGTCCACACCACATCTGCCTCGGGTCTGAGCTGTTGTAGTTGGACTCCAATTTGTCCCTATAGCCTCTTTTGGCATCTCTGATGGCCTTCCGTAGGTCATATCTGGCCCTCCTCAGAGCCTCCAGGTCCCCAGAGTTATAGGCAGAGGACCGTGCTACAAGCTTGGCACGGACATCACCGTTAACCCAGGGCTTTTGGTTAGGGAAAGTCTTAACATTGACACGTGGAACGACATCATCTATGCACTTGGTGATAAATGCTGTGACAGAGTCAGTGTATTCATCAATGTTGCCCCCAGCTGCCGTATTGAACATCTCCCAGTCTGTAGTTTCGAGGCAGTCTTGAAGAGTGATGATGGCTTGTTCACTCCATTTTTGGACTTCCCGAAAAACCGTTTTTTCCTGTTTCAGACGTTGCCTGTAGGTTGGGAGGAGAAGAATGGAGATGTGATCTGACTTTCCAAAGGCAAGGCGGGGGAGGGGTTTAAAGCTGTTACAGATCGTTGAATAACAATGGTCAAGAGTCTGGTCTCCTCGAGTGTGAAATGAAATGTGCTGGTAATATTTAGGCAGCATTTTTTTCATGTTTGTGTTAAAGTCTCCAACAACAATAAAAATAGACTCAGGGTGAGCGTCCTCCAGGCCACTTATTATGCCATATATTTCCTCTAGTGCGCGCGCCTTATCCGCCTGCGGGGGAATGTAGACTGCTGTGATTATAGCAGACGAAAACTCCCGGGGGAAGATAGAAGGGGCGTATGTTTACAGTTAGTAGCTCCAGGTCCGGTGAACAGTGTGTTGAGAACTGTAGCATACGAGCCCCAACGGGAGTTAACCATGATGCAAACCCCTCCGCCTCTTTGTTTACCGAACTCCGAGGTTCTGTCCTGCCGGTAGATGGAAAAACCAGCTGGCGTAACAGCAGTGTCCGGGATGGTGGGATCCATCCATGTCTCAGTGAACGCTAGCACGCAACAGTTAGCAATGTCCCGCTGGAAGTTAATAAGAGTGTGAAGTTCGTCCATTTTATTGTCCAGTGATTGAAAATTTGCAAGTAAAATGCTCGGTAACGGTGGATTGTGTATCTCGTCCGAGATCTGCACAGAATTCCGGCACGTTTGCTTCTCTTCTTTCTCCTTCGCCGTCTGCGTATGAGTAAACAGGTCGAGGGAAGGAAAGTGGGGTCGCAGCATTCGCTCCGGTAAGTAGAAAAATGACGTGTATCCAGTGAATTGCGTATGTCCAAAAGTGCTAGTCGATCATACTGTATGAGCGACAGTGCAGAATGTACAGAAATAAAAACTAACAAAACAGTAATAAGCCAAAACCTGGGTAGAGTGAACAGAGCCATTGTCCATGCGACCATCCTCTACGGCACACGAATAGTATTGACTGATAACATGGTAACGACTGGACTGGAAATGACTACGAGTAATGAGAGCACAGCACAAGAGAACACCACAGCAACTGTCACAAGTTCTGCTGCGACAGCGGGCCACAAACAGATGTAGGTATGTGTCTGTGGGTGGAGGAAAGTTACATCATACCATGGGTTGAGGATCCACCAGGGGAAGAAGGGGTGTTTGGGTATAGAGAGACAGAGGCCTCGCATTGATCGCTTTCTCCGAAAGCAATCAAATCAGTCGAATGAAGCACAGCAACTGGACGCAAACCATAGTTTGCAGTGCATCAATACCACAGTCACGGAGGATGTAAACTCAAGCTCTGAAATAACAACTGAAGTGGAACCAACAACAGGAGTGGAACTCACCCAACCTCCCAGACCTGCAGTCGAGAGAAGAATACCAGAGCACAGACCGTATGTGAAGTGGCCTGGCATCAGTGACAAGAAGCTGTGGGAAACAGTGAATACTGACCTTACCTTGATCCTCAAGAAACTTCGAGACACAGTGGAGAAGAAGTTGGAGAGGATGGGGGACATCATTTATGAGTACGGGGTAGAAAGCTTTGGAGTGCAAGAGGCAAAAGGCGGGAGAAAGGTTCCAACCCCACCAGTTTCCAGGAGGCAACAAGAAGTCAACACTCGTTCAAGAAAGGAGACAGCTTAAGAAACAGTGGAAGAAGGCCTCGGAAGTAGAAAAGGAGGGCATAGAGGCACTTCAGGCTGACATCAAAACCCGGTTGGCATCCCTCCGTAGAGCAGAGTACCTACGGAAACGCAGAAGGAATAAAGAGCAAACTAGAACTCGGTTCTATAAAGATCCCTTCAAGTTCCTTAAAAATCTCTTCACGAAGGAAAAAAGTGGAGCTCTAAAAACAACAAAGAAAGATCTAGAGGAGCACCTGAGAACTATAAACTTTGACTCAAAGCGACATGAGCATCTGGCCATCCCATCAGATATTCCACCCATTGAACCCCCGGAAAATCATATTGAGACCAGCCCTCCAACATGGAAAGAGGTGGAAAACATAGTTCGACAGGCAAGAACAGCATCAGCCCCGGGGCCAAATGGAGTCCTGTACAAAGTGAATAAGAACACACCAGATGTCCTGAGGTTCCTCTGGAGGCTTATGAGAACAGCTTGGCAGAAAAAGATTATACCTAAAGTGTGGCGCAGGGCAGGCGGGGTCTTGATCCCTAAGGAGAAGGATGCAGTGACTATCAGCCAATTCAACCCAATCTCCTTACTGAATGCCGAGGGTAAAATCTTCTTTAGGGTCATTGCTCAGAGGATGGCCGTGTTCCTGCAAAGGAATGCGTATGTCAATACATCTGTACAGAAGGCAGGAATATCAGGGTTCTCTGGCTGCTTGGAACATTCCAGCATGATCTGGCACCAGATCCAAATGGCCAAAGTGGAGAAAAGGGACCTCCATGTTGTCTTCCTCAACCTCGCCAATGTATTTGGCTCTGTGCCCCATGAATTCCTGTGGTCTGCCTTCAGATTTTTCCACATATCGGACACCATCACAACCCTGGTGAAGTCGTACTTCCAGGATCTGCAGTTCTGCTTCAACACCTCAGAGTTCACCATCTCATGGCAGTGCCTGAATGTAGGCATAATGGCGGGATGTACCATTTCTCCATTGGCATTTATAATGGCAATGGAGGTTATCATTAGATCCTCAAAATGGGTTGCTGGTGGACAGCGAGTCGACTCTGGTTTCCGCCTCCCTCCACTTAGAGCCTACATGGACAACATTACAACATTGACCACCACTGTTACATGCACCAGGAGACTGCTCAGAAAACTCGAGGAGAACATCAGCTGGGCCCGTATGAAGATTAAACCATCCAAGTCATGCAGCATCTCAATTGTGAAGGGAGTACTCTCTGACCTGAAATTCTTCATCGGTGATGACCAAATCCCAACAGTATCTGAGCAGCCAGTAAAAAGCCTTGGAAGGTGGTATGATGCAAGCCTGAAGGACAAAGACCAGGTGCAACAACTGCGCAAAGACATCAGTAGTAGCCTACAGTCCATCGACAACACCCAGCTACCTGGAAAGTTAAAGGCCTGGTGTCTGCAGTTTGGTCTCCTACCCCGGGTGTTGTGGCCCCTAGAAGTGTATGAGGTTCCAATCTCAACAGTGGAGAAGATGGAAAGAGTAGTCACAGGATACTTAAAGAAGTGGCTCGGAGTTCCACGATGCCTTACCACCATAGGCCTCTACGGAGATGGTGTCCTCGAGCTGCCCCTCACCAGTCTAACAGAGGAATTCAAGTGTGCAAAAACCAGGCTCCAGATGACACTGAATGAATCTCGAGACCTAGTGGTGAGCAATAACGCACCGACCTTGGCAACTGGGCACAAATGGAGGCCAGGAAAAGCAGTCCAGGAGGCCACAGCAGCCCTTAGACATGCTGACATTGTGGGTCATGTTCAGCAAAGGAGAGGAGGCCTTGGGCTAACTAGCCATGCTTTTTGTCCTTAAAAATCTTGCTTCCGCCCCGGAGGATAAGTGAGCTGCCACCAACTCCCTACCACCCCCAGCAGCACTACACCCCCTACGGACAACATTTGTCTGGGACGGGTCAAAACCACAGAACAGCAGCTCTACACCATGAGAGCGAGACCAGCTGCGCTTGGCCCGCGACTGGAAAATGCTAGCTGACATTGGTCGGCAACTTGTGTTTCCTACGGAGATCGCAACCACCACCCTAAGACCTGACATGGCGCTCTGGTCCCGTTTGCTCAAGAAGGTCTTCATTATTGAGCTCACAGTACCCTGGGAGGATGCAGTAGATGAAGCTTATGAGCGAAAACATCTGCACTATGCCGATCTAGCTGCCGAAGCACGGCATCATGGCTGGAACACAGAAGTCCGACCAGTGGAGGTGGGCTGCAGAGGCTTTGTGGCAACATCTACAACCAGACTTCTTAGAGACCTGGGAATTAAAGGGCCAGAGCCAGCATTCGGCAATCAGAGCTGTATTGGAGGCGGCAGAAGGCAGCAGTCAGTGGCTTTGGATAAAGAGAAAAGACCCCAGCTGGGCCCCGAAGTAAGAGGGCCAGGAGGTATGCGGTCAACAATGCTTGACTCAGGGAGAAGGACGCCCCTGCCATGCATAGTCCCATGGGGCGTTGGCTATTAACAACAAGGCAACTCCTATGACTAATTGGGAATGGGACGCAAGCGCGGGTTTGATCACCCTGTTGCTGGCCGCCTGTGGGGAGGGTGTATAGTGTGAAAGGCCGAAACACCCTAGGAACCAAAGGTACACTACTGATGATGAGCTCCCCAAATTTCATCAGGCTCACTGTTAATGAACTCTTGGAAGTGCTTGCACAAAGGATAGTAACATCTCATCCTGTGTTCTTGGAATCTACAAGAGCCTGACTAGACACAGTAATAACACTAAGCACAGAATAAGCCTCTGTCCTCTCTTCCGGAGGGACAACAGGACAAACGGACAGACACAAGGGATATCTTTTAGCGTGTTTAAAAAAAACCTTGGGGTCTGTTAATGAACTCTTGGAAGTGCTTGCACAAAGGATAGTAACATCTCATCCTGTGTTCTTGGAATCTAAAAGAGCCTGACTAGACACAGTAATAACACTAAGCACAGAATAAGCCTTTGTCCTCTCTTCCGGAGGGACAGCAGGACAAACGGACAGACACAAGGGATATCTTTTAGCGTGTTTAAAAAAAAAAACCTTGGGGTTGGAGAAATCCCAGCTAAGGGACTTCCCCTCCTCCCGTCATTGACGTCGCCTCTTGCCCACCGGGGCAAACTGGCATGTCCAGGTTGGAGCCAGGGGTCTGGCATGACACTGTTGACCACTGGTTGAGGGCATCGGTTCCGGTGCAGGCTCAACGGCGGATTCCGCGGGTTGACGCTGCACCAATTTCTTCCTCTCCCTCCTCTGGGACGAGCCGCCGTGGTGGTGGCTGGACTTGGAGCTGGGACTCTGGGAGCTGAAGTCTTCGCCTTTGAGGATGACAGCAGGGGCGAGGAGCAATGCCGCTATAAAGAGAGATTTCCTCAGCGCTTTCCTCTCCTCCTCCTCCTCCTCCCTAACTGCCCTTGCTGGGGTCACAGCCATGGTCTTCCCAAACAGCACATTGAGTACTAGGGGGGCGTTGAGTAGCAGCAGCTTCTGGCTGTCTGACAATGGCATGCTAAACAGCCAAATGTGTCTTTCGGCAGCAGTCAGAGTAGCCATGCCCCTCCCTGAGCAAATGCCTACTGCTTTGGGCCATCTTAGAGGTGGCACAAGTAGCTTTCCCCATCTCTTCAATCTCCTACATGGTCAGGGAGTCCCTTCCCAGCGTCATAGAGGAGATAGCGGAGCAGAGGAGCGCTGCATTGGATGCTGCACCCACCAACTGGTTGAAAAGAATGTAGCCCTTGTCCAACAGAGAGGACGAGGCCCGGTACTTAGCCTCTCTGTGTAGAGCCCTCTTATCTGTTTTAGTTTAAGATTAAAGGGATACAGGATTAAAATATTCCAGTGTCTTTCCTAATCCAAGATCCTGACAGTTCTTTGTAATCTCAGGACAGGTGAGTTTAGGAGATACATGCTTCTTAAGGGAGGATTCTGTAGTTTCTAATGGTAATGATATTTTCATCATAAAAGCTCATGAATTCATTACTGCCAAAATGTAGTCCAACCTCATTTGAAATCAAAAATAAATTTTGGGTCATTTTTGTTCTAAATTAAGATGGAGAAATAGGCTGTTCAAGCATGTACCGAAGTACATTTTGGTAATGTAGAGTACTGTCATCCCAAGCTAATAATTACTTCCAACTTGGTAGAATGCAATTTCAGCTCCAGTCTTCTGGAGGCTTGCTTTAGGGTTCTGTTGTTTTCTCTTTACAAGGGAGCAAATTTCTTGTTGTGGATATGTTTAGTTTTTAGCAACTGCATCCAGGGTGTTACACAGGGTTAGGTGTAAATCTTCAATTAGATCATTCACAGATGTGTAACTGCTGACATCATTGGCATGGTAGAATGAGTCAGGAAGGGCGTCCAAGAACCTTTGGGTTTTTAGAGAATTTATATTGCGGTTCTATAAAGTCCCCAGTTGGGTTCCAAATGGAGTAATGTGATTCGACAGTAAATGTAATCAAATGGTGGTCCGAAATTAAATGTGTTGACCACCCCTTTTGGCTATAGAAGCCGGAAAGTCTTCTGGGTAGGATTTCCACCCAATTTTTTGTGTGTCTGTGGGAATTTGTGCCCATTCAGCTAAAATAAATTTGTGAGGTCAGGTGTTGATGTTGGGTGAGAGCCTGATTTTCAATCACCATTCCAATTCATCCCAAAGGTGTTCGGATGGATTGAGGTCAAGGATCTGGGAAGGCCACTCGAGTTCAACCACACCAAAGTCTTCGAACAATGTCTTTATGGACACTGCTTTGTGCACAGGGGCACCTTGCATGCTGGAACAGGAAATGGCCATCCCCAAACTTTGAAACACCCAATTGTCTAAAGTGTATTTTCATTCTGTAGCATTCAGATGACGTTTCATTGGAACTAAGGGGCCTTAACCCTGATACCAGACCATTATCCCTTCTGCACCATTAAGTGGTGTCCACTCACTTTTAGACATTCTGTATTTCACATTGGTATTTAACTGCAATAGTTTTCCTCTCAGAACAATTTGAGAGTGATTCTTTTGCAATGCCATAAAGGTCAGTGTGACGGCCTCATTGCCTTGGTAATAAAAGTATATGATTCCAAGAGCCGTGTGATGATGCCCAGTCATGTGGATCAATGGTTGGTGAGCAGAGTCCACAGGGGGAAGGAGTTTGAGACTAATGTTTTAGAGAACGGTTTGGGTGTCCACTGTTTTACATAGAACACGCTGGGTCCTGACTGTTGTTCAGAGAACAGTTTATTTCTTGACTGGTGTTGTGAGCAGTAAGGGCTTGGTAAAGGAAAGGTGCTGAATCTAAACTATTCAAGGGAGAAGTGTTACAGACGACATGCCATCAGGGAGGATGATCAAGCTGGTGGTGTATGAGGGGATGCAGTTTATGTGTCTTAGTGTTCCAGTATTTGTGGTGATGGAGAGGTTTGCTTCTCTAATGCTCCATGTCAGAGGAGATCTGACTGCCTATTGGCTGGTGGTGGCAGCTTCCATCGCCTACGTGACCACAATATCTTTGCTGCTTTGGGTTCCTCTACGGTATGTCATTCTCAAACAACACAGGATCTTCACAAACATCACACAGTGGTGAGTTCATCATATTATTACATTTACTACACAGTGGTAGGCATGTACTCTTTCATTTATTTAAGGTTTTACAGAAATATACAGAACACAGGTAACACAGATGTTCTCCAACAATGATCTGAATTGATTAGGGGAGATTTAATCTATTATCAAGAAATTCTGTCCACTGTTAGGATTTGGGTCGTGGTTTTGTGATTGTTGATAATCAGTGTGATCTTCCACTCAAAATATATGAATCAAAATATATGAATCAAAATATATGAATCAAAATATGTTAATCAAAATTTAAAGGGGCACTTCATAGAATGTATTCCCCATGTAGAAAATAATAATACTACATTAATTTATAGTGCCTTTATATAAACAGACACTGAACAGCAATTGTACTAACAGAAAAGTCATAAAAAATAAACAAATAAAAAATAATATTAATTATAAACATAATGGGATAATAAGGGAAAGCTAGAGCTGAGGGAGGAGCAAGCTATTCTGAGGGGAAAACCATGCTGAACAAAGTTTTTGAAGGTGGTGATGGAGTCTGAGTTGAACAGGTGTACCTAATGAATATATATATATATATATGGCAAGGGCACACTCGGTTTTGGGACCGGAAGGCCATTTATTAATACCCCAAACCAAGGACTTAAAACAGAATAATCTACTAAACAGTTGCTGGCGTGGGTCACTCAGCCCGGACGGTTGCCAGGTCATTCAGTAGAATGCACACCTTCGGAATTCTCGAAGAGAATGAAATCCAAATAGGAGGACCCTTTACTGCCAGTGACCGCTGAGCATGCTAAACGCTATCTACTCTCTGTCTTCCAGAGCCAAGGGCACCTGCTAGTAGTTCTTTGAGATGTCCAGCATGGATATATATCAGGCCCCACCCAGTCGGTCAATAAGGTCGTCCACCCTTGGCATGGGGTACCCAACAAACTTCATCATTGAGGCATTGGAAATCATTGCAGAACTAACACTACCATACAATCGCCCGCCTGGAAAGTGCTGACATGAGTGTAGGGCTGGGCACCGAACATCGATACTTTTATGGCACCGACCGAAATACTATCCAGTATCGAAAAAGTATTTATCTTTCGGTGCCAATTTCTGGTTCCAAAAGCGTCTTTGAGCCAGTAATCATTTAGCATACTTGCGTGTAATGACAAAGTCACCGGCGATTGGCTGTCTAACGCAACTTAAAACACGTCATGTGAAAGAGACACTACCACCACGCAGAGGATTTCTGAAGATACTTGCAGTCATATACCGTTTATAACGTTACTATTTGACCAGGTAGCATTTGTTTTTCCGACGTATCGGTAAATTTACAAATTTTTGAAACACTTGACAGATAAGTGTAATTTCACTACTTAAACCGAACACATAGGTTTACTACTGCCGTTGTTGCGCTCATTTCGATCGACAATCGAAACTCAATTATTTTCCCCGTAACGTTGACTACTCTATGTATGTTAGTTTGTGCTGCTAGTCGGTTGCTCTAGTTAGCTCTGTCTATTTCCCCCTTCACATTAGCCTCTGCGCGTGTCCACCCTGATGTTAGGAATAGGAAGACCATACCAGAAAGTGTCAATCCCTTCACATTGGCAGCAAGAGTGAACATTTCCTATGAAAGGTAAGATCAGTGCCACAGAGCAGTCACAGGGGTTTTAAATTACGCCGGTCGCTTCGTTTGTCTGTTGTGTATAATACTATGCTGGAGCTTTCGTCTTTTGTGTTTCTCTGTTAAGTAGCTACTCAATTTCTATTACTCCAGCCTAGTTTTTAAACGCTGCAAGTCGAACTCAGTTATTAGGACATATCAACACAACACTCTTTTTTAAATTGTATTGGATGTCGTTTTCAGCCTCGTAATCTGAACAAACAAACAAACAGCAAGCCGCTGAAGGAACCCAGCACTACTTGAGCTGAAAACAACCAGATCATCCGCATACATCTTTAATCATACACCCAGTGTTACAAAAACATTCAACTGTGAAATTTTGTTGTATGTGGCACTATGCTAAAGTCAAGTGACGACGCTATAAAAGACCGTTGCGGTGCTTTCGTCACTCCCTTATCCCTCTTACCAGTTCCTATTGCCCACTTGACCAATGCGAATGCAAATAGCAGAACCGGTTTTGGGGGAGAGTAGTTAGTAGAACTGTTTAGAAGTGGACTGTTCCTACTACGTTCCTGTAACTACTTGGTCGGAAAGCGGCTATTGTTTAAGGTTTGCTAGCTTTTTCGACAGTGGTGGCCCCATGGTGGAGTTGAGCAAGCAATCGATATTAAGGGAGTTCTTTACCAATATAGCATCTTTTAGCGTGGATAACCTTTTTTACTGTTATTGTCAGTTAAAAGAATGAAACATTATATTGTTATGTTTTGTGCTTTACTGATAAACAATTAAGGTAGAAATTAAAGGTTTTTTGGTTTACTGTATTCTTTTGATGTTAAACAGGATTTAAAAAAATATGGTATTGAAAAATGTACCGTTAAGGAACCGTTATCGAAACTGATGTATCAAAATTGGCACCGGATCAAAAGATTTTGAACGATGCCCAGCCCTACATGAGTGGGCAGATCGTAGGTCTGCTGCTGATGCTGCTGGCCTGCCTCCATGTTTTGGTGCTCTATCGGCATGATCCGGTCCAGGCGATCGCACATCTCTCCCACATGCTTGATGATAGTGCGACGTGGTGATGCTATTGCTCCCACTCCTCCATAGCCATGTCGAGCAGCCCTTATCGTAGATACAGCAGCTCAAATGGTGTTAATATGGTGGACCCCTGAGGGATTTCCCTTATTGCATGTCTCGTATGTCTTAGAATAGAACATCTCTCTCCATTTCCCATTTCTCTGAGAGGCGTTTTGGGCAGTAGGTCTGCTTTTCTGAGGTCCCTATCCAAGGTGCTGAACATTTTCACTTAAGGGTATACTCACTTTTGTTGCCAGCATTTTAGACCTTAATGGCTGTGTGTTGAGTTATTTTGAGGGGACAGCAAATTTACAGTGTCATTTCTTAAGTGTTGTCACATAAAAAGATATAATCAAATATTTACTAAAATGTGAGGGGTGTACTTACTTTTGTGATATTCTGTGTGTATATATATTATACATTAGGAAGCAGAAGGAAGAAAGCTGTATAGGGCCCAGAGGGGGAGCTAAGACTGGTACACCAAACCATGGCACACATACTAAATATTTTAGGAAATTCCAAACATATATCTTTAGCTAATTTATCGTATAGTATGTTCTCGTTTTTTGCAAAATGTTAACATATCATACATTTAACAAATTCTAATGTAACATAACCCATCTTAACATAAGATATAAAGATATGCATCCCTAAACCATTGATTGCATACTCTGCCATTTGAACAGGAAATGAAACCAATAAATTACCTAATATCTTTGCTTCAATATTTTTATTAATTGCTCAAGCTCTGTCAAGTTGGATGAAGACCATTGGTGAACAGAAATGTTGAAGACATTGATTCTCGATCAGATTGAGGTCTGGGCTTTGGCTGGGTCGTTCTAAAACATTCAGGTTATTGGTTTTAAACCACTCCAGTGTAGCTTTGG